>JAVTVY010028507.1:0-108804 GCA_036873755.1 Hanleya hanleyi
GCATCTGAGGGGCAATATTGGGGCCTCCCAACAGCTTCGTTATTTTTATTATCCTTAAGGCTGGGAAGCTGAAACTTGCCATACTGTATCACTGGCTCAAGCCCTACCAGAAAATGTCATAAAATCCAAGATGGCCGCCATGATGACAACATTTTCCAAAAATAAGTCATTTTTCTGACGATTTTTCGGTCATATTTTTCGATTTTTTTTATTTATGCAATTTCTCCGCAAAAACTGCGTGATAAATTAATAAATATTATTGTGATGTGAAATAAAATAGTTTTTGTCCACTTTTCATCGCGAACAAGCAGAAATTTTGAAGAAATATGACAAAAACATCAATTTTCTGGTACCCCACGTGGCCGCCATCTTGAATTTACCCATGATCCTCTGCTCGGGAGTCATGTATATAGGCTCAAAATGACCCCAATATGATAAACGATAAAGTCCTGGAGTTTCAGTTCTCCATTATTTGTCGTTCCGGAGATAGCGCAGAATATTTGGTGGGGGGCCCAGGCCAGGTAGGGTTAATTTTGAAGGAATACGAGGAAAACAGAACTTTCCAGTTACACCCTAATATCATCCATTTTCAATTTACTCATGATGCTCTGCTCCGAGTATTATGCTGCAGGCTCAAAATAACTTCAATATCATAAGCTATAACTGCGCTAAGTTACAGCTCTCAACGTTTATTCATTTTGGATCACCAGGGAAAAATTCTCTTAGAAGGAAGTGGGGTAGCTGAAACCACCTAAACCAATTAAGTTTACATAATCGCCTGTGTAAAACTTGAACTGTGATTCAGCTTTCCGTCTCGTAAAATGGGGGGAAAAGCTGGACATACTCAAGGCTGGCCAGGTTAGTTTTTCTGGGTTATTCTTGCATTTACCAGGTTTACCACATGTTGAAGCGTTTACTCCATCAGACGTCCTCAACGCTCACCAATTAACATTCGATGCGTTATTTGTTTGAGCTGATCTGTCATCACAGCACCCGAGCTAGCGTATCTAATTCCGCTTAAGCCGGTGCTAGGGGCCGTGTGGGTATTTCTTAATCTCCACATGAACCGCTACAATAGACGCACGGCTGAGATACTTAGGCTACATCCGAGAATTCACCGTATTCTCGGGACTGCATGTTTGGTGCTGAGGGAAGCTTTCCTGTTGATATGAGTTGATATGGTTGCATTTTAGTCGCTAGACGTCGTCAATTACTCCCACCTGTTGCTTATCGCTCCAATTTCAATCTTTCTACTATCAAGTTTGAGAGATGAGTAGCTGATTTTTTTCTGGAAGGCCGTGAAATTACGTCGGGGTAACTTCGGATTTGACGAAACGGTGGTGTACCTCGAACATTTTGTTTTTGGAGTATTTTCCTCAAAATTGGTGTATTATTCTACGTAAAACTACCCAATAATATCTTAAATCACATCAGATGATTAATTACTAATTCGCAAGGTAATTTAGGCAAAGAAAATTGCACAAGTAAAAAGTTTGAAAAATCGATTCTAAAAATCAGCAAAATGGCTTATTTTTATAAAATTACGTCACCGTGACATCATCAAAGAGACCATCTTGAATTTTGTTATATTTCTGGTAGCACTGGCACCCTAGATATAGTGTGGCAAGTTTTAGCTTCCTAGCATCAAGGGTAATAAACAATAATGAAGATATTGGTAAGCTATCTATTTTTTAATTGGTAATATTTCCCCTTAACCCTACCTGGCCTGGAGGGGGGGACATTATGCCCCCCATCAAACTTTCTGCGCTATCTCCGGAACGACAAAAAACAGAGAGCTGAACCCCCGTGACTTTATAGTTTATCATATTGTGGTTATTTTGAGCCAATTTGCATAACCCCCCGAGCAGGGGATCATGGGTAAATTTAAGATGGCGGCCACGTGGGGTACCAGAAAATTGATGTTTTTGTCATATTCCTTCAAAATTTCTGCTTTTCCGCGATGGAAAATGGGCGAAAACTATTTTATTTCACATCACATTAATATTTACTAATTTATCATGCAGTTTTTGCGGAGAAATTGCATAAATAAAGAATTCGGAAAATTACACCGGAAAATCAACCAAAAAATGCGATTTTTTTTAAAATGACGTCATCAGAGCGGCCATCTTGGATTTTTTTTTTACATTTTCTGGTAGAGCGTGACCCAGGGGTATATTGTGGTAAGTTTCAGCCTCCTACATGTAACTCAAGGAGTAAGAGAATGGCCTCCAGGCCACGACAGATCTCAAAAAGCCCAGGCCAGATATGGTTAAATGCCCTTTTGGGGGCCAGAGGGCGTCACATGATCCAAAGTGATGGGCACCCCTTCTGGTATTGTTTTGTATGCCTCAGGTGATGGATGTGCCAAGTTTAGTGCTTTGGTCCAGCGTGTCACGATCTTTTTGCTAAGCCACCTCACTATTATGGGTTAATTATGTCGAGCTTTCTAGAAGTTGTTGTAATCGTATCTGGGTCAAATCATACGTCATTGCTGAACCGGTGGAAGTTTCTTGATTTGAAAGAATTATCTCGAATGCCCGATAGAGTATAAATAGCTCAACGTTTAGTGATCGAGGAAGAGATTCAAACGGCTTCTATGTGGGTGCATTAGATTGTGGTACTGGACATTACCTTTGCCTGAGATTACTGACTGCTTGATTGTATATTCCTGTTGGATTACTCTTGTGTATTTGACCGCTGTTTTATATACGTAATTGAACTGACGGAAACTGGACAACAGCTAAGCGGTGTGGACTATCAAAATTCAGGAACGCGATTTTCGCGCGTCGGCACGGACTGTATAGAGATCTGCAAATTTGTATATGATTTTAGTATTGTAAATTAATATTTGATAGTTAATCCTCGATTTCACAAAAGCTTTCTGTGGCGTTTCTTCTATTGTCGTTTAGACGTAACAGAAATTTGGGCCTGCCCGCGAGCTTTGTTTACATTCCAGCTTTGCAACATAATTCTAAATTGATACATTGTCTGAATTTGTGAAGTCGAGGAGTAGTATATTATCAGCATGTCATTAAACCCAGCACAGTTTGCTTCAAAGCCTAGTCAGGAGGAATTTGACGAATTCCTTCGCGCTGTGTAAATTCCTACAAATTAAAGTTAAAACATCTTGGAGAAACCAAAAAATTAAGAAACTCATTATTGAACATTTTGTTAGAAAACAACTTTGGGATGAAAGTGATTTTGATTTAACTGAGGAAACAGCTGATTATTTGGAAATAAAGAAATTAGAATTGCAAAATCAGCTGGTATTAAAGAGATTAGAATTAGAACGAAAGATCCTGAAGGATCTTGGCGCCCACCATTGTCCGATAATTGTAAGCTAATGACAAGAGGATCTTTTTGTCCATTGCTACTAAGAACAAACGATTGATTTGTAATTTTGTTTGCAGATTTTCGAATTTGAGCGAAAAAGATCTAAAAAGGTACACTGGAAAACTCCAAGAAATTATCTTTCTAAGTTTCAGGAGTTTCAACATTTCTAGAAACTGTACTTGATGTCGGTTGTTATAATACAAGTGAAATGAAGAAAGTTAGTCTGAAAGTGAATGTCCAGAGGATCTTTCGTCTTCGTTTTGTAGTATTTTTTTTGCACGTGTCATCATTGGGTACTGGAAGCGAAGACAAATCTCTTTAACTCTACCTGGCCTGGGGGGGCACTTTCCGCCCCCCCCCCTGTTGGTTTTTTGCTTGTATCTCCGGAACGACAAAAATTCTCGAGCTGAAACTCCGTGACTTTTTCGATTATCATATTGGCGTCATTTTGAGCATATTTGCATGACCCCTCGAGCAAAGGATCATGGATAAATTCAAAATGGCGGCCATGTGGGTGTAATAGAAAAGTGATGTTTTCGCCATATTTCTTCAAAAATTACGCAAAAATTCAGCAAGTTGATTCAACGCGATTCGATGCATTTTTCTGAAACATATGTCTTCGCATCACCAAAAAACACCCCTTGATTTGCTCCCCCTGCCTCCCTTCCCCCATTAACCCTACCAGGCCTGGGGGAAGGGGGCCAAAATGCCCTCCTACCAAACTTTCTGCGATATTTCCGGAACGCCAAAAAATGGAGAGCTGAAACATTCGTGACATTATAGGGTATCGTATTGAGGTCATTTTGAGCCTATTTGTATAATCCCACGAGCAGAGGATCATGGGTAAATTCAAAATGGCGACCATGTGGGATACCAGAAAAAGTTATGCTTCCATCATATTTCTTCAAAATTTTTGCCTTTATCTGCGGAAAAGTGGGTAAAACTTATTTTATTTCATATCAGATTATTATTTACTAATTTATCATGTAGTTTTTGCGAAGAAAAAAACAGAAATCAAAAAAATCGACGATTTTGACCGAAAATCGTCCAAAAATGCACTTTTTGAAAATGACGTCACAGTGACGTCATCATGGCGGCCATCTTGGATTTTTTCCGCCCCCCCCGCAGGCTGCGATCCACTCCAAACCGCCCAGGCCAGATAGGGTTAACACTTTGGGATGAGCTATGAAACATACTTAAGATTTTATAATTAGGAACGAATGCTAATTCTGTTCTGTTTACTGGGTTAGTTTGAGATATCTCTTGTAAGATGTCATGCTCGAAAACAGTAAGGTAGTACAAACTTAATACTAGTGAAAGGATCCGGTCCGTGCAGTAATGTTAACACTTTGAAAGTGTCTGAATCTCCCTCGGATCAAAACACGCAGTAGTCTGCAATTGTCGAGTTGTGACGTTGTGTCACAAGAGCGCCATCTCTTTGTGTAGCCGGCCTGTCGGCAGACGAAACACTAGAACAGTTCACTTGCAACGGCATGACGTAAAGTGAACTGATTTAAAATTTGATGAAATACATTTTAATTCAGAATCATTTTAACTCCTTGATATAGAAAGTGAAGGTATGGATATTCTCTATAGTAAATATATAGAATATGCCCCACCGTTTGATCCGCCGACTCTTGTGATGCAACGTCACAACTTGGGAATATTATATTAATTTGAAGCGTACAACTTAAATTTTCGAATCGGACCAAAAAAGGTATCTTCCACAACAAGGCCCCATGTGGGATCTGTGTGCCAGATTTGAGAAAGATCCATGCAGTACTTCCAGAGAAATCACGAAAACAAAGATGCATGGGAAATTCAAGATGGTCGCCTGGTGGCCATATTGGACCTTCGAATCGGACCGAAAAAGGTATCTTGCACAACTAGATCCCAAGGGAAACCTGTGTACCAAATTTGAACAAGATCCATGCAGTACTTCCTGAGAAATCATGATAACAAAGTTTCATGGAGGAAATCCAAGATGGCCGCCTGGTGGCCATATTGGATTTGGAATCGGACCAAAAAAGCTATCTTGCATAACTAGACCACAAGGAGAACCTGTGTACCAAATTTGAGAAAGACCCATGCACTAGTTCCTGCGAATTGACGATAACAAAACCTCATGGAGAAATCCAAAATGTTCGCCTGGTGGCCATATTGGGTTTTCGAACCGGACCAAAAAAAGCATCTTGCACAACTGGACCACAAGGGAAACCTGTGTACCAAATTTGAGAAAGATCCTTGAAGCACTTCCTGAGAAATCACGATAACAAAGTTTCATGGGGAAATCTAAGTTGGCCACCTGGTGGGCATATTGGATTTTCAAATCGGTCCGAAAAAGATATCGTGCACAACTAGACCCTAAGTGGAACCCGTGTACCAAATTTGAGAAAGATCCACACAGTTTTTCCCAAGAAATCACGATAACAATGTTTCAAGGGGAAATCCAAGATGGCTGCCTGGTGGCCATATTGGATTTCCGAATCGGACCAGAAAAGATATCTTGCACAACTAGACCACAAGGGGAACCTGTGTACCAAATTTGATAAAGATCCATGCAGTAGTTCTTGAGAAATCGCGATAACAAAGTTTCATGGGGAAATCCAAGATGGCCGCCTTATGGCGAGGAATTCAAAAGGTGATATTAGAACATTTCTTGAAAAGAATGGCAACACTTTAGACCAAGCAGCACGATTTGCTGATGAGTACGCTCTGACACATAAATTATCATGTGTCAATGCTGTTAAGCCAAGTTTATTCCAGTCTAATCTCTCAGGTAACAAACCCAGTTCTTTCTGAAGGCCTAATACTTTTAATCCCAGCTACAAAGGTCAAAGGTCAAACACAAAGTCTCAGTTACCCAATTATAACACTCAAAATAAGTCTCCCGTTTGCAGCTATTGTAAGAGGGACGGCCATTTAATGGTTGATTGTTTTAAATTGAAAAGAAGACAACAAGATCAAGCCTTTCAAAACCCTAGCGGTTTCCTCACTTCAAGATCTATGACCAAGCAGTTTAGTGACGTTCATAATGTATATGACGTCAAGATGGCCAAGGACACTGTTTCTATTAGTTCTATCAAGGATAAGGTTGTACAGTCTGTAAGTGTAGTTAGTTCTGACCCTGATAATAAAGAAACTCGTGAAGAGCCCATGACGGTGAAATTACAGAACGCTGACATTCTACCTAATTTGGATTCCAAGTTGTGTCATCTTGAGCCAGTGCGCCAGGAAGAACTTCGAACTCTGCTCAGTCAACATGAACAATTGTTTCCCGACATTCCTACTCGCACTGATACAATTTCACATGACGTCGATGTCGGAGATTCTAATCCAGTAAAGCTGCACCCATATCGTTTGAATCCCATTAAACAAAAACTACCTGAAAAAAAGAGATTCAGTATGTATTGGACAATGACTTCATTGAACCAAGTAATAGTAAATGGAGTTCACCTTGTATCCTCGTTCCAAAGCCAGATGGCAGTTATAGGATGTCTACAGAAAGGTGAACACAATGATCAAAACAGACACATACCCTATTCCACGCATTGACGATTGCATTGATCAAGTGGGAGGTGCCAAGTTCGTGTCAAAGTTTGATCTTCTGAAAGGATTTTGGCAAGTTCCACTGACAGATCGTGCGAAAGAGATATCAGCATTCGTCGCTCCGGAGGATCTGTTCCAGTACAAAGTTATGCCATTTGGAATGAAAATTTCTCCGGCCACGTTCCAGCGTCTCATCAACCGTGTTACTTCCGGTTCGGAAGGATGTGAGACTTATATTGATGATGTCATTGTCTACAGCGATACATGGGAAGATCATCTACAGAGAATTCGCGCAGTGTTCAATCGGCTGAGCGACGCCAGCTGATCGTCAACCTTGGAAAAAGTGAATTTGGACATGCACGTGTTACATTTTTGGGTCATGTTGTAGGTCAGGGTCAGTTAAAACCTGTAGATGCTAAGGTCAGTGCTATCTCGCTATTTCCAATGCCAACATGTAAGAGACAACTGATACGTTTCTTGGGTATGGCTGGTTACTACAGGAAATTTTGTCCAAATTTTTCGGATATTACTGAATCTTTAACTCGGCTCTTAAGAAAGAGGGTAACTTTTGTATGTACCGATGAATGCGAATCAGCTTTAGAAAACCCGAAATACAAGGGTCTAGTCCGTCATTCATAATTCAGCCGTCGTCCATTAAAGAATATCCGCGTTCATAATCCAAAGACCTATTCCATATCCATATAACAGTATTAGCACCAAATTCAAAAAGACAATCATAGTATACATAAACATAGGCTAGTTTGCTCCAAGCCATACTCAAGAGCGCGCCAGTTCTTTCAGCACCAGATTTTGATTCACCTTTTAAACTGGCTGTAGATGCTAGTGATGCAGTTTTGTTACAAGAAGGTATAGATGGTGTAGATCACCCAATATGTTATTTTTCACGTAAATTTGACAAACATCAGATAAATTATTGTACAATTGAGAAAGAAAGTTTCGCAATGATATTGGCTTTACAACATTTTGATGTTTATGTTACTTCTTCATCGTTGCCAATTACTGTATTCAATGATCACAATCCATTTGTTTTCATAAGTAACATGAAAAACAAAAATCGAAGATTGTTTAGATGGAGTTTGGTGTTACAAGAATACAATATTGAAATCAGACATATTATGTGCAAGGACAATTTGATTGCTGATTGTTTGTTTCGCATATATTGTACATATGTTTGTCAACCTGTTTGCTGTTGTAAGATAGATTTTGTTTTGTAATAATGTTTTGAATTGTCAAGAAAGTTCCAAGTTTGAAACTTTCTTCCTTTTAAGGGGGGAGTGTCATGGTATTGCAGTATCAAATTAGACACTGTGGACATTTCTGGAATAATAGAGCTACGTATTATGTGAGTCATCCATCTGGAATTTTCTCGAAGCTATCGTGACCGATCTATCATAATTAAAATGGCCGATATAAGAAGAGACCCGTATTACGATGGTAATTGAGTCACAGCGCCATCTACACATCTACACAGCGCCATCTGCACATCTATACGCTTGTATACATACTGTTTTATGGGTTGATTATTTCGAGCTTTCTAGAAGTTGTTGTAATCGTATCTGGGTTAAATCGTACATCATTGCTGTACCGGTGGAAGTTTCTTGATTTGATAGAATTTTCTCGAATGCCCGATAGAGTATAAATAGCTCAACGTTTAGTGATCGAGGAAGATATTCAAACGGTTTATATGTGGGTGCATTAGATTGTGCTACTGGACATTACCTTTGCCTGAGATTACTGACTGCTGGATTGTATATTCCTGTTGGATTACTCTTGTGTGTTTGATCGCTGTTTTATCCTCGTGATTGAACTGACGGAAACTGGACAACAGCTGAGCGGTGTGGACTATCAAAATACAGGAACGCGATTTCCTCGCGTCGGCACGGACTGTATAGAGGTCTACAAATTAGTACGGACTCTGAGAGATACACCGGTATAGCATTGAACAGTAAGACTTTGTTTGACATTTATTTGCTGTATTGACCTTACCTAATTTGTATATGATTTTATTATTTGATTGTTTCTCCTAAATTTCACAAAAGCTTTCTGCTGCGTGTTTTTCTATTGTCGTTTAGACTTGACAATGGGTGCATCCTACCTCTATTCTCTGACATAACTTTAAACACAAGGGACTGTCATGACTGTAGGCCGAGATACAGCAGATTAAACAACCAAAGCCTGAAATAATTAACATTGAACTACTATATTCTATTTAGCGGATCAGTAGCGGTATTTGACGACAAATAAATCGCATTCAAACTCGGCACGATTCTTTATGCGTGCTAGAACCATACACGATTCATTATGCGTGCTAGAACCATAGAGTTATCTATCACAACAAATATGCTTACGTCTGTCGCTTAGAGACATTTTCAGTATGTACTTTTGCGGGCAAAACAAATCGGTTCAACCTATGCCTTTATCGACACAACGCGTAATTTATATATAGCTCAATAGCTCAACGCCGTTTATATATGCATTGCTTCGTAGGCCAGATTCTTGATCAATCAAATAACGCCTATTTTTAAAAGCCATGCTACATCATCTACATATAATCTCCAGCAGGTACGTTGTTTGAGAAGATTTTGACAACTAAGGGAGTTATTTCCGCCAACTACGCTTGTGTTACAAGTTTTACAAGGACCGCTATCCGTGAGAGTATGGTATACTTAGTGCCGTAACAAAATATTTAACTCACATTTCAGATGATTTCAGTAATATACTCGAATCATGGAAATGGTCACTGTTTGCAATTCTGGTGTAAACGGCACTAACCTGACAAACGCGAATGCCGATGACAGTGTGCGTATATTTCTCTTGACGTATATGTCAATTATCTCCGTGCTGTCTATCCTCGGAAACTGTGTAGTTATAATTACTATCCATCAAAGTTACTTTCTGCACCAGATTTCGTACTATTTCGTGTGTCACCTGGCCACCAAAGACTTTGTCACATCCGTCCAAGTCTGCATAACCATGGTACCTGCTATGTACGCGGGCAGGTGGATCTTTGGAGAATTGGCATGTACGATCTCCGGTTTCATTCTGACCTGCTTAATTACTACGGAATTATTGATAATGATGTTTATGACTTTGGACAAATACTTAAAATGCACGAAACCCCTCCGTTACAACACACTGGTGACACAAAGAAGATTCACATATGTCATAGTCTTCTGTTGGACTATTCCTCTGATAGTGAATGGATTATCTCTACTCATCAACAATGGTTACTTCAAATATATTCCCAGCATTTCGACCTGTCATATGGACATATCGCCTGACTTGACAAATGTAAGTTTGACAGTCATCGCGTATTCATTCTTTATAGCGTGCTCAGTGGCAATGTTCTTCTCCTATATCCGAATATACCAAGCGGCCAGAAAAGTACAAAGTCAAACGTTTACCCCGGATTTTCAACGACCGGGATTAACCAGGCGGAACCACAAAGCAACCATAACGATATGCATTATTGTTGGAGTATACATTTTTTGTTGGTTTCCACTTAGTGTCTGTAGACTACTAAGCCTGGCGATAGACCAATGCGATGAAAATTCGCTCGGTGTTTTGAAGAATTTTGAAAGAGCGGCTCTGTGTGTGTATGCCATTCCTTATTTCATCAATCCTATAATTTATGGCGTTTATATGAGAGAGTTCAGAGACCAGAGTATTAAGTTATTTCGCAACTGGTTGAAGTGCTGTTCAGATTCTAACAGATACTAACCGTAACTTCATTCTTACTTGATATGAACACTGTAAGATTTATTGTTGTTGTTGTTGTTGAATTTATATGGCATAGCAGGAATAAGACTACGAACGATTCTACAGTGCATTAGTCATCGAGAGCAGAATAAGACCGTTCGGTGTTTCAGGATTTCGACGGTAAGATTTCATCATGCTGGTAATTTGTTTATCACCAAGTCAATACGTCCATATCAGTGAACACTGGAGGCTCGGTTAAGCTATTTATTATGTTGAATCAGACAGCACTATTACATCAAATAATTTCAAGAAAACTGGAACTTACCTACAGACTCTGTGCGTGTACATTCCCCAACGAGTTCATGTAGCTGGTTGTATATGTACTCATGACATAGGAACACGCAATTCGGATAAAAACTAGCTACTGTATAAGACACCACACCAGGTTATGTACAGACTGTAATGGTCCAACGTATATATACTCGTAACGTAGGAAACGCTATTTGGGCAAAGCCTATGCACAAAACGTCGAATTTTACCAATAAACCCCTGTTTCCGTGCCTTACATTTACAGTTATGAATATGAATCGGTCAGTTACTGCCAACAATCACATGGCCCTGGTGGACATTGTTGATTTACTATAAGCTTTGTCAAAGAGTATTTCAGTTTAATACCACGACACAATGCATATATACATGCGATATTGTTTTTTTCTCTCTCATCTCAATGGTATTGTCACCTCTAATAATGCGGTCACCTCGAATTCAATCTGCAATCACCCATTGTCTATGCACAGCTTAGAGGATTAGTTAGATTACAATAGTCACACTCACTGTTTGATTATTTTTTATATACCTGACATCACTAGCTCATGGAGCACCTATTGTACTATGATTGTTTTGTGACCTTTGTTTGCCTGCTAATCATTTGTATAAATACCCTCATCTGTACTATGTAGTTTCATTAGCTGTGAAAAAGTTGGAAGTATCTCCAACGAAACGTCAGCTCTGCAGCAATAAAGAAGTTGTTATCCATAGATCCATAGATAGCCTTGCGTGATATTGCTTATATTAGCAACAATATCCTAGACAATATTCAAGTAACAAGTTCAATCCCGTTAGTCGGCTCTTTCGTAAATTCTTGATGACCTCCGGTGTCGAATGGTAATCGGCCCATAGCATAAACTCCTTAAATAGGACATGTATTATCTGTTCAACCAACGAAGAGATAAACTCACTTGTCCAATCATCGTTGTATCGAGGTAGTTGAAGTTATCTTGTAGAGCGGGAATATTGTGAACTTATCTTTGCCGCATGTGTGGATATGCTTGCCTTCAAACATCTCTCAAAGAGGCCGTCACTATTTGTTGTTTATGCATTCGGACGCGAGCTCAAAGATGTGTGTTCTGTCCAATGTAGCTTGCATCGCATCCACTACATTCAGAAACATAAATCACTTTCCTAGAATCACAACCCAAGTTTTCCTTTACTATGAAGACACTAACCGGATTCTTGAATGAAAATGATGAGCCATCAATCGGGTATTCACATGTACCGCATCGAGAATATGTGCTTTGTGTTACTTTAGGACCGCTGGAATTATCAACATATGTGGCACGCGTTAGTATCTTATTCAGATTAGGAATCTGTTTCTGGCTTTTAATGAGTTTCACATCTTATAGAACATCTTGCGTTTTAGAACTCTCGTGCAGTATATTTATATTTTATACAATTTTGGAATATATGTCCTAGTTATGTGGATTAAATGTGTTTACAAACGCTATACATTTGTCCATTAATTTCGGTTTGGGGGTTCTTAAGAATGTTATGTCGCGTGACTTGGCTTTATTCCAACCTGTCTTGATAATCTCTTTCAGAAAAACCTTACATGCCAAAGTTCATTATTAAAACCTCCTTTCCTTTGAGTTTGGTTCTGTCACAATGGTACAAATGCAACGGGCGAGGTTATACGGAATATTGATTTTGGCGTGTCTTGCATGATTGCTTTTGAAATGAAGATATTGTCTATATTATCGGTGGTGTATGGTGCAAATCCTTGAATAGATTTTTTCTCGTTTTTATTTATCAAAATATCGAGGAAGGATAAACAATTCTAACTATATGGCGGCCATCTTGAATATACCCATGATACTCTTTCTCAAGGGGACGGGGATGCAAATAGGCTCAAAATGACCCCAATATTTAAAAGTGACGGAGGGTCAGCTTTCATTTGTTTGCCTTTCCGGAGATATGGGAGAAAATTTGGTAGCGGGCCCATAAGTCCCTCCCCAAATGCCCCAGCCCCAGGCCAGATAGGGTTAAATTAATCGCGCCATTGTATAATCGTACCCTGGATATTAATTACAAGAAAAATCTCACCGAGCAATATCTGTGACAAGTGTATTTGTGTTCTATGTGAAAGGAATAAACACATTTAAGAACATGAATTGCAGGCAAGCATATAAAAGGTGCGTGGACCGCTCAGCCTGTTTTTATTATTCAAGTAGGATTAGGGCTGCATCTAGAGCCAATTTAGTTTCGGAAAACGTATGGGCGCCCAAAACTCAAATGAAACAAAAAACGAAAATGTTGTTTTCTGAAAGAAATACTCATAGAAAAAGCTTCTGGGAGCCTCAATATCGATCCGGTTGCATAGCTGAGTATTGAATGTCTCTGTTTTGTGATTGATCACAGGTTCTTTGCGCCGAAATTCACTAAGAAAAAATTGGACCCTCAATAATGCATTACGAAAAGGAACTGGGAGTTTGGGATCGGAACCTACAAAAAATCCCTGGATACAGCCTTACGGACACAGTTTGTGTGATTTCTGTATCGTATATAATAGACTTCGTTTTCACGTGAGTGGTGTGCTGAGATTACATCATGCAAGAAAGTCTAGCTTTATCAGTGACAATTTATGCATTGGACAAGTGTGATAAGTTTTTTTTACATGTTTTTATTCAGGGCAAAAACATTGTTCACAGCATACAAAAATACATGTACATCTTAAACAAACAATTATATATCTAGAACAAGCAATTTCCTTTCTTCATGTGTGGAGTTTTACACCCTGTTAAGAGGTAGAGGCAGTTTGAGTATTCCTAACGCTGTTACACTATACAACGTGTGGCATATATATATATATATATATATATATATAATGAATCTTCTGATATCAAATGTGTCTACTTTACCCACCGTTTTGTGAAACTCTCGGCTTTACATTCACAGTAGTAACTTACCTTCTCTGCTCTGTAATAATTTGTGAATAAAATTTTGAATGCATTTAAATTTGGAGTTTGTTTCTTCATTTACATTGATAAATATATTTTTGCTAGCAAAAACAGAGTATTTATTGCCTTGTCACCACTGTGAAAGTCGCCAAATACAATAAATCTTTCAGATAAATTGATAGGTGTTACAGTCTCATGTGTTATCCAGTCTCATAATTCTGCCCAGAAGCTGGTGCTTACAACACAGTTATATAATAAGTGTTCCAATGTCTCGGGGTCTTCATTACACAAATCACAGGTATCTGATTGTTTTATTTTAATTCTATGAAGGAATACATTTGTACCTAAAAATAGTAATTCGATATTGGAACCACTGTATGGCAACCCATGAATACGCCTCCACTCTGTATTAGTTATTACATACAGTTTCTCCCACTTTAATTCTGCAGTTGGCTTACTATATTTTTGCTTTACCAAAAGAGGATAGAAAGGCTTACAACTCTTAGAAAATTTTGTCAAAACTGAAATTTGGTAGGGTATTATGGGATACAACAGCCTGTATGAAATGTGCCTGAAGTTTCCGAGATACATTTTCACAGATTTACGGATACCAAAATATTCCAGGAAGTGGCCTTTAATACTATATCTTTCTTCAAATTCTTTATAAGTAAATGTATTACCTGTATCGTCTAGAAGGTCATTCATATAACGTATTCCAATCCTACATCAATTTTCATAAAAGACAGGCTTATTATCAATCAAAATATTGTCATTTATCCAAATTGGTTGAGATAGAGCTTGTTCTACTGTTTCACATTTTAAAATTTTCGAAAATATTGCCCTTGCATCAAGGACATCTTTCCAGAAGGGGTTAGGTAAATTTCTTTCAAGTTCAAACAGCTTTCTGGGGTCACATTCAGCTAAACAAAAAGAAATTTTCAGCTTTTTGTGCAATTTATTATGGTATGTTGAACTACTTATTAAAAGTCTTCTGAAACAAGCTAGTTTAACTGATTTTTGAAATTCCTCAATGTCAATCATTTTTATACCTCCTGCTTCATAATTTTGTATAGTTTGTATGCGCTTCATCTTATCCATTCGCCTCCAGATAAAATTAAACAATACTTTTTTTTTAATTTCTCAGTGAAGGATTTGGGGCGTTGGGCAAGGTGAAAAGCAGATGATTTATTTTGGGGAGGGGTAGTGTTTTTACCACTGTAATTCTGTCTATTGTTGTGAGAAGTCTTTTATTCCAATGACCTAGGAGTTTTTTAATTTCTTGTAGTTTATCGTTAAAATTTATCATCATCATTTCTAAAAGGTCTTCTATGAATGTGACCTCCAAAAGTTTGAAAGAAGAGTTACACCATTCCAGTTTCACCTCTCCACAGAGTCTTTCCTCACTTCCTTTTTCCTTCCTAACCCTATTACTTTTGTTTTAGCCAGATTAATTTTCAGACCTGAGAGCCTTGCAAATAAATCAAGAGTATTCAAACAGGCTTTCAAACATTCATTGAGCCATCTAAAAGTAGACAACTGTCATGTGCATATTGACTTATTTTAAATGTATCATTTCCTATATTTATACCAGTAATATTTGTATTGTTTCTAATTTGAATGGCCAAAATTTCCGCACAGATGATAAATAAATAAGGGGATAGCGAATCACCCTGTCTACATCCTCTTTCAACTGGAAAAAATTCTGACAGGACTCCACATGGTGTGACTGAGAAAGTTATATTATTATAAAGTGATTTTATCCATTGTAATATCGAGGGACCAAACTTAAAAAAACATAATGCATTTTCCAAAAAGCTCCAAGAAATGCTATCAAATGCTTGTTCAAAATCTATCAGCAGAAGTAAACCTGAGAGGTTTTCATTTTCTAAGTATTCCATTATATCATACAGCAAATGTTGTCTCCTATATACCTACCCTGCATAAAATCTGTTTGATCTTCGTGGATAATTTTTGGCAAAATTTTTTTAATTCGCTCAGCAATACACAGGGAAGGAATTTTATATTGCACATTTAATAACGTTATCGGTCTCCAGTTTCCTCAATAAAGTCTGGGTTTATCTCCCTTTGGGATACATGTGATTGACATCTCATTATTTTCATAGCCGTAATTAATGCTTCTTATCAGAAAATTTTGAAGATTTTTCCAATAAAATTTAAAAAACTCTGAAGTAAACCCATCAAAACCTGGACTTTTTTCATTCTTTTGTTTCTTAACCGCAGATAACAGTTCAGATTGTGTTGTTGGTCCTTCGAGCTGAAGAGAGTCCTCTTCCGTAAGTTTAATGGGATCACCCAGTGACAGCGACTCCAGGGTTATGTCTTCAATATTTCTCTTTTTATACAGAGAACTGAAACACAATTTTGTTTCTAATCAAATTTCTTTTTGGTCTGTTATAGTCTCATTTTGTTTATGGATACTTGGAATGGTTTTACTAACATAATTTCTTTTCTCCAATGCACAGAAGTATTTAGAAGGTTTTTCCCTCTCACCAAACCATCGTGCTCTAACCCTTGTCATTATCCCTTCTAGTTTACCTTTTCTTATGTTTTCGAATTGTTTTAATTCCTCCAGATTTTGTATATTATGAACACTACCACCTTGTATTTCACTTTCTACTTCTTCTAACTTTTCGCTAATTTCTTGTTCTCTTTTCTGTCTCTCTTTCTTCTTTCTGGATGAGAATTTTTACCTCTAATTTCCATCAAAAGTGTGTCCCAAAAGAGCTGTGGGTTAATATCAGTGTACAGTAGATTAAAATTTAAATGATCTGGATCTAGTGTTTCTATCTCCTCTTTTGTATATTGTTGAATGATGGTTAGTATCGTTTGTTTTACCATCTTACTATAGTCCGGGTCCTTAAGTAGGGAGTTATTAAATTTCCATGTACCTCTTCCCTTTTTAAAATCATTAAACTTGCAACCCAGAATTATTATTAAATGGTGGGATCGATAAACAGGTTTATATACTACATCATTAACATACGTGAGCAGTTCCTCGCTTGTCAAAAAGAAATCCAGCCTTCCCTGTTTAAAAGGTTTCTTTTGCCTCCAGCTATATACTCTTTTTATCACCATGTATTGAGCGAAAGGGATCCACTAGATTTTCTGATTGAATTAATTCCAAAACTTTATCTCTAGCATGAGGATTGTTAAAAGTTATATAGTTTTCAGTATCCAACTTAGGATTTTGAACTAAGTTCCAGTCTCCGCATATAATATAAAAGCCATTTTCAAACTCCTGCCCCGCATCTATTATTTTTTGGTAAAAATTGGGACTATCGTTATTTGGACCAGATATGCTAATTGATGTAACTGAAGTATTCTCAATTTTGACACTTAGTGCTAAAAAATTTACCATCCAGGTCTTTCTTCTCCCTATTGAAACTAAACTCAAAATTTTCCCTGAAAAGTATTGCCACTCCTCGAGACGAACTAGTGCTAGATGAAAAATAGCAAGTTTTGCTTCCCCATTCCGATTTAACAAGAGGTTCTATCTCTGATGTGAACAGCAGACATTAAAATTTCGGCTATTAACCAGATGTAACAGATCACGCCTATTTTGTGTGTGATAACAAGTTATTGGCATAGAAAAAACAATGATTGACACAAGTCCACCATTATCATTATTGGGGGAGGGGGATGGAGCATAAGCTCCAGGTATGCAAACTTTGCCCAGAATCGGGCTGAAAATGGGCTCTCCTAATCACTCGTTTTAAATAATTTTCAAGGTACAGTAACATGTTTGGCAACAAAAATTGAAGCATTATGTTGTACCAGTTAAATGTGTGGACAGAAATATGGTTCATGCAAAAGTTTTAGGATAAATCAAATCATGTAGAATAGAATGATTTAACAGCAAAATTGCAGCAAAACGTTATCCTTCATTTAAGGTGACGCGAAATTAAAACCTAACTGGGGGTCGATACTGCGGGAACCCATCGCCGGTTATTTTCTCTTGTACTTCTGAAATAAAATAATGTCACCAACCTGTTAGTTATTACTATAAAGGAATACATTTTAGGTGATTCCGCATTTGTGTGTGAAAAAATAAATGTACACTGCTTCTCGTACATATCTCATGAAGCTGAGAAGCTGTGGATAGGAAAAAGTCCAATAACATGTAGTGCTCCAGGGGTGGGGAAATCCTTCCGAGGGTAGTGCATAGATTGAACAACTATAGCATCTCAAAGGCCCCGTAGGGCTTCCGGGGATTGACCTGGGATGTCGCTGTGCACACCACAGGTCATGGTAAAAATAGGCCTCAACTCCCCAGAGAGTTTGTCGTAAGAGACAACTAACTGAGGCACCCGTGGGTTTCCCAGGTGTGAAAAGGAATGAGACCCCACCCGTGTGGTTCCCGGGCGTGAAAAGGAATAGGACCCAACGTCCTGATATGACTGAAATATAGTTGAAAGTGACGCTAAATCATATTAACTCACTCACTCACTCATGTAAGCTCCCCGATTAATGGAAATTTGAAGTTCCATCCAATGATAATCTTGAATCTAGAATGGACCAGGCTCTCTTGTATCAGGGAACCTTCAAAAGTCACAATGAAACATGCAAAAAAGGGTTCCCGATGGGCATAGATAGCAGTCCAAAAGCTAAGCCATCAATAAATAAAAAAAATAATTAAAAATCATGAAATCATCATAGCTATCTGAAAATCTAATCATTTCATCAGTCAACATTCAGGAAGCTCTCACCAAAATTTGATCAGGCCCGAGTTCATAGATCTGCAGATATTCAGCGGACAAGAACATGTTGACGGAAGGACGGACGTACGTACATGGTAACGACTATGGGCTGAGGGGTAACAATGAAAATGTGTAGTTTGGAGAATACTGGTTTGTCCTTGTTGTCCGATACTAGTATCTGATTGTAAATGTTTTATTGACAAGCATTAAACTGATCTTGGCCGAATAATAATTCAATAACAATAACATAGGATATAGTTTGTGTGGCACAAAACGAATGCAGAATGTGAGCAAAGCTATATATTTTTAACAGGTTTCGGCGATTTATACCTTTTCAAAACAATAAAATATTTCATATACGGGAAAGTATATACGGGATTTAATTACCAAATTTGTTACATACAAAATAATATGCCATACACATATTAGATTATCGATAAAAACATTCCAGATGAGTACGACATAAACAAATCACCACAGCAGAATATTGCAGATATCGAATAGATGTTCGGTTGTAAAACTGTAGGTCTCATACCGCGTTGCAAATCAACAGTCCATGAAGGTGTTATTTCTCACAATGTAACTATCAACAATATTTTATTCTGGTTGCAATGCACTGCGATCACTTTCGGATAAAATATCGCCTCCTAAATGAATCTTTAGATTTTAGGTTGTGAAATTTTGTTTGAATATTCGAAATTGAACATCCAGATGGCTGGCACGCTCACCTATGTATTTACTTTATACATGGGGAGGTCTGCATGCAGGCGTATTTCGCTGCTGCACATGCACTCTAGTGCCGTTACGTAGTTAGTCCAAGTGATGCCGTATACATATGTTCCCTCTAACTTCCTTTGTATCAGTATTGTGAACAGTATAAATCTGGTATCAACATTGCTATGAACATATTCTGAAAAATAATCAGTTCTCACAACCATATACTAGTGTGTGTGTATATACTCACAATCCATATTCTGAAAAGTGACTTCAATGTAGCTGTTCTCGCACTCCATAAACTTGAAAACTGTTCACTCGATCAATTCATATTCTGAAAGTCATCGGCCTTGATTGGCAGATGCCGATTAAAACGAACCCCGAAATCTAGGCATCCCGGAATCAATCCTTTTTCAGTTAACAGCCGTAGTTTTTCAAAACACTTGTTATCCTAGTTCTGGGACATGATCCTTTTTCTTGCAGCATATCCCGTTCTGTCTAGCTCTCACCGACAAGAAGAAGTATATCAATGGGTTTATTGCACTGTTGGCGTAATTCAAGACAAGCAGGAACATTCCAGACATGGCGGACACACCGGAAATATCAATATTGAACAGATATACCACCGACCAGAATATTCCTGCTGGAAACTGTGTCACCAAGAACAATATAAGAATCACCGTAACTACTCTTTTTGAGACGTTCTGCCTGGGCGTGGGATTTTCCGACACTGCAAATCCTTTGTGAACTTTATATGCTTTCATTATATGGAATAATGCGATCAAAATGAGAGGAATGATGTCTATTATCACAAGGCTGATGCCATTGAACGAAGCAACACTTTGGTTTACTGTGCACGCCTGAGATGTGTTAGCGCTGGCGTTCTGTGCCTGGAATTTGATGACATGGATCGTCAGCGACGCATATGCTAACCACGTGATCCAGATGCACGAACACATGAAAATAGTAGTTTTTACCGTAATATACTTGGCTGCAAAGAACGGCTTAACCAGAATGCAATACCGTAACACTGAAAATGCCACAATGTGGTAGACACTGCTTCCCCCTGATAGAAAAACGATGTAATACGCCAAAATACACAGTAGTTCTGTTTGTGTATCAAAATAAGATACATAGATAACACATGGCAATGTCAGCAAAACCAAAAGGTCAGCCAATGCTAGGCTGACCATCGTAACATACGTCGGCGATGTTCGAAGAGCTCTATGGCGCAAGACGGACACAATCAACATCAAATTAGCAGGCAAGCCAAAAGAGGCTAATAATCCGATGCATATTGCTGTTACCAGCTGAACTTCTTCCATTGTCGCCGTTTTTTCTGGTGCCGGTTCTATCTTGAATGTGCAACCGGCCACTTCGAATGGTCTCGCTTGTGGATTGAAGAAGTCTTCTTCGAAGTCTATTCAATCAGGCTGATAAGAGATCCCAGTGTTGTCGCCGAGACCCGAGACGCTGAGTCGATAAGTTTTCAGTTTTGTGAACTTCGAGCTGACTGCCAGCAGAGATCACTTGAGATAGATTATAAGCAGGTCTCCTCGATACACCACGGATGATACTAGGGTCAAAAATGGCGCTTTGGAGAGAAAATTCTGATACGTAGGATTGATTTACGTCGCCAACGATCCTCTCCAATTAGTGCTACATTTTATCGGTCTTTCTGATCGATGCAATTCTGATAGTACTCATCCAGGTATACACGTATCTATTGGCAAAAACATATAAGTCCTAATGGTAATGGTTAATAATATACGAATATTTGCGCATACTCTAGTATGCTGATAATATCTTAGAATTAAAATACGATTGTGTTACGGTACTTTGCTTTATTTACTCTCTGGAGTTTATTGATGAAGCACTTACATGACTCAGAAAGCGACACAGACAACTCATTCATGTATCACGTCACAATAGTTCAAGCGTGAAATGTCAACAGTTCAGTTCAGTTTAATCTCCAGTATGAATGAATGATACATATGTTGTACCAATCAGCTTGAATAAACCTTAGCGTGTTTGTTCTAGGCCTATGATAGAACATTACAGTTAATATTATTAATGAACGGAGACGACGAGTAATGCAATGTATCTAAGCGACCAGAGCATTGTATAAATACAAACAAAGTATTCTCAGGCAGTTCGCGACCATGATCAACTAAAATATAATTGGGACCGATATACGGATAATAATGAAGCAGCACACTGAAAACGGCAATACCAATAATCGATGAAAATGTTACAACCCTGCCAGGGCTGACTATTTGGGGTCTGCCTCAGTCAATTTGTTTTTGTTATCATTGAGTGAAGAGGGCTAAAACTTTACAGTGGCTTCATCTTCTCGGAATCCATGTTTTAAACCGATTTTCCAATTAGTTTTATCTTTCGATATTTTTCTCAAAAGCTCATGTAATAGAAAATAATTAGTTTTGGCAAAATAAATTACTTTCATGAACTTTTAGGCAAGAAAAATGCGAAAGAAACGAGAAAAGAGGACCGAAAAACGCGACTTTCGAGGGATGAGGAGGAGGGAATTTGGCTTAATGTCACACTCAAGTTTGTTTCACTCCTATGGTGACAGTCAGTTTGGTTGGTGGAGGAAGCCGGAGTACCCGGAGAGAACCACCGCCCTTCGGCAAGTAACTGACAAACTTGCACACATGCGCGACTTTCGAAAGACACCTCCTAGCGCGCCCATTTTAATTTCCCTATGATCTTTTACATATAGGAGTATGTACTTGGTCAATATAGCATCCATGTCTCAATTTTTATTAAATTTCAAGCTCGTATGGTGATTACACGAGGCCAGGTGGAACACTCATCTCAGTTTCTTCAGAAATTGTTGATTGCTATCTGTGACATAAATTATGTGTGATTTCGAAAATGACAAGACGAAAAATACAAACTGTAAAAAACTCTTCTGAGATTAATATTACGGCATTTTTCACACACAACATCTGATGGAAGCCGAATCCTTGGAATTTCACCATTTTATTGTTATGTTCCTTCCTGACCCAATGCAATGTTGCATGAACTTTTCAATTTAATCTTAGAATATTTAGATTTTCACATGAATTCAACAGGACTTTTTTTCTTTTCTCAAGAAAATGATGAAATTTCAAATAAACTTTATGGATATAGTTGAAATGCTTTAAATTTAACCAAGGACCTTTGCTGAAATTTCCACGCGAAATTCTCGAAAGTGATGAAAAATGCGAAATTCCAATTTAAAATGACCCGGTTCCTCTAGAAATGCCAATACAAATTGAAGTAGCGGAGCTGGGTTTTCTATGAAAGGGCCTTGCATCACAGCGAGTTCGTCCAAAGGCCGTGTGGAATTTATGAGTTTTTATTTTGCCTGTTCCAGATTTGTCAATACCTGATGTCTCTAACCTTGACACTTCATGTGGGAGATTCTATATTGGGAGAAGTTAATTATTAATATCAAATAATTACGGTATCTTCGTGTAATGCGGATAAAGGTTCTCGATGGGTGAACCCCGGTAGTCTCACAACACTATCATAATGTGACAAATTAAGGCCGCAAAATAGCTAAATAACTAAATGTGACAAGTAAAGTCCGTAGAACAGCTAAATAGGTAAATATTTATCCCAAAATATATCCGTCACAAATACTCATTCATTCGTCCACATCGCTAACCCGAAGAATTTATTATGTTGCATGGCATTGGGGTACCTATGGATGGATTCATGAGTAATGTTATCTAGCCAAAATCAAGGACAGATAACTTGCAGTTTTTTGCGATCGCAAACCCATCTAAGATTTGTAGGAGGGTTTGTTTTCCCGAATTAAGCGATAATAGCACTTAAAGGAGAAACGACACAGAAGTTCTTCATAGTCAACCTCTATTATTGGCGTTTTACATTTCATCTTTGAAATTTATTGACCCCATACACCAGTAGCAAAGCCCTGTACACTCCAAGACGAGTTGTTTTTTGTCGGGTTTACCTAGGGTGAACCCTACTCAGTTTTGTCTTTTTTCTTCTGCATATGTGTAGATTTGATCTCCTGCCCGGAGACTGTTTTCACTGTTTTGCACCTTACCGCATTCATAAAAAATACCCTTCTTCTGTCTGCACATTTACAATGCACGGTAGCTTGTGCATTGGACGGGATAATTGGGACATTATCGCAGCATTTTATAAGCAACATTTATTTGCCTGTTTATTAATGAAATGCATTCTCATTAATATCTGGCTATTAGCTGGCGCTGATTGTCAGGTAGTCACTGTGCCACAAAGCAATAGCATCCCCGCAGGATAATCACCGAATAATTAAGAACCATTAGTACTTGTTGTCCCATCAGTTTTTTGGGGTCCGTCTGTCAAATGCAAGAACTCAAAATTGGTACATGATATAGATCTGAAACTTTTCACACATATTCTCGAGGTTATTCTATAACTAGATCTGGCACTTTATGAAATATTATTACAAATATGAATTTTAATATTTTTGAACATTTTTCAATCTTTGGTACTTTATGAAATATTATTACAAATATGAATTTTAATATTTTTGAACATTTTTCAATCTTTGGTACGCTGCCTTACAACAAAAGTCATTATGAATCATAGTGCA
The DNA here is from genome assembly GCA_036873755.1 of Hanleya hanleyi. Classification (NCBI taxonomy): domain Eukaryota; kingdom Metazoa; phylum Mollusca; class Polyplacophora; order Lepidopleurida; family Hanleyidae; genus Hanleya; species Hanleya hanleyi. The sequence continues at coordinate 23,880 of JAVTVY010028507.1, forward strand.
AAATGATGAATTGCAATTTTGTTAAAAACTTTTGTTGTAAGATCACAAAGGTGATGTTCGCCCTTTGATACACACAGCTGGTGGGGCTGATTTTTGTCTAAAGAGCGCCAAATTGACAATTTCCTACAGTCTACATACTGAATTGTCAGATAAACACAACCAGACTTACAGTGGTTCAAACCTGCCGTATTGGCTTATTTTGCACCTTTCGGTGCATTTACAGTCGACATTTTCTCTTGTTGCAAAATTATGACACCTTTAACCAAAATCATATTTAGATTGAATATTTCAGAATTATTTGGCGTTTAAAATAGCTAACATTGGTTTTGGTTAAAGATGTCCTATTTTTGTAACAAAAGAAAAAAAATAGAAATACGAAAATAAGCCAATGTACCAAATTTGGCGTGCCATACATCCGTTTTCGTGCATCTGCAACCCTTCATTATTTCGTGTCTGGCTGCACGAAATGGTTCATTTCTTATCCTTTTGATAAAGGTGAAAGTTTGGCCCTACGAACCGAACAGCTTGAGGACGATTCCCTATGTAAAGCGAACACCACCTTTCCTCTCTTCAAGGAACTGATGCAAGTAAAGCCGACATCAGTACGTTAAGTACTTTGATTATTGTTTGTCAGTTAATTCGTTTTTGGAAAAGCGATATACTGATCTATCCGCGGTTTTCTTTAGGTTTCTGCAGGTTAAACTGCGATATACGATGGGTCAATATCTGAAATGGTTCTCCCATATCGACATGATTAGATTTTTAGAAACCAGAACTTTGAAATAAAAAATACCAACAAATATTGTCGATAAATTAGAACTGTAGGTTTATAAAAGAACTCAGATTAAGTGAATGAATGTATTAATCAGAACAATCTGAAAGCCATTGTGTTGGTTTTCCAAAACGGTCAAAACATCCACGAGAAAAAAAAGCACAAAACCACAAACGAAAATAAGTGGTCATTGAACCACCAAGTCTACGGATTTCCATATACAAGCGACTGCTTGGAAGTTATATGTCCAATAACAATGGACGACATCAACACAATAATAACCCAAATAAACATCAGAATTAGACAGTTTACGTGTATATTCTCACGTTGACTTTATCATCGCAAAGACAGAATAGGGTAATTACAATTTCGACACGTTTAATTGAAAGGTAATATTTCAATTAGTAGTATTTGCTGGATGTGACGATCCAAATTCAATGCTACAAAATTTTATGCTAGAAATTGGTTCGCACAATAGTCACACAATGCGTCAAGTTTCTCAATCTTGGAATATTCACAGACATGGAAAGTACCATCAGAGCAAGAATAACAAACAGTCGCCACGCTTGGCTGTTTAAGGTACGGTATATTTATGGTATATTATCAATGTGGATACGAATATGTTGTGATTCTCATTTAAATTCGAGAAGTCGACATATACTGTTTGCAGCTAATGTTTACCACAAGAAAATACAAGACCTGACTACGTGTGAATGAGTGAAGATACTTACATTATATACCTCTTTATCACATAACTGCGGTGTTGACATATGGTCATGACATATTTATCGTATGCACCTAGGTGAATAACACTTTCAAACACGCTGATTGGATAATACATGTAGCGTGAGAAAATAAATTACTACGCTTGGTTGTGACGTCACTGAAAATTTTACTACGAAATACTATGTTTACAAGTGCAACAACAACAAAGATATCTGCAAGACGATCATTTTATCCAGATACATGCATCCGCCTGCAAACTATAATTGTCAATAGCCATACAAGCAGCAATGATTTGCAATGCATGATATTGACAGTTTTGAGCTTCAAATTTTGAATAAAGTACTCACGTACCAGTCGTAGTCCATCATTTCTGTTTGGCGAATCGAGCCAGCCCGCCATTTTGAGTACCGTATTCCGTCTGATCTCGACAGTAAACGTTTGATCTGCATGTATTCTTCCCTATGTTTGCTTATTTCTTGCAATAGATTTGTATGATTAGAGACTTCAAACGGATTACGTATTCTAAATGATCTTGTCAGCCTAGCATGTCGTCACCTCGCTGAGAACTCGCCAACCTGTCGCTCGCATGATGACATGCAGAGAACTCGAGTGTAACTCGTGGAATGACATTATCCAAAATAAATAATGTATGAAGAACAGCCAATTAGCAAATTAAACTTATTTCGTGCTGTTGTGAAATGGTGTACGATATTCTGAAATACTTTGAAAACTGAACAGCTTTAAAGGCATGTGCTCAAGCTCTGTTGCATTTTGGAACTATTCAATTTTGGAATTGTAAGGCTGTGATGAGCTTGAGCCAGGGCCGGTTTTCGTCGAGAATGAAACAAAAGAAATTTTGAGGTAGATTTGATAATGAAATCTTTTGAATTATTGCGTTTATAATTTACTTAAAAATAGTTATGTGATAAACAGAATCTTACACTCGTGGCAATTTAATATGAAAGTTATGACACTCGTTGAGTAAGTTTTATATGCTAAAGCTAAAGCTCGCAACTTAAAAAACTTACTCGTGTCATAACTTTCATATTAAATAGCCACTCGTGTAAGATCCTCTATGTATCACATTCCATTGTATTCAAATCAAATTATCGCAACAATCTGGAATGATGACTGAACATCACGCCCATCATTTGTATCACTTTTCTTGGAGTTTGTTTGGAACTTTCGATTGCTTACATATGGTAAACCTGGTACAAGCAGGTATGCAAACTGGTCATTCGTTCCACACTATTGCTCAAAAGGATAGAATAGATCAATAATACAAAATTATAATACTATAGGCCAACTTCACGGCTACAGACAGGAACTACACAGCCGTGAGGCAAATTGGCTGTATATGGTGCTGTCATGATCCTGTGAGAATTTTTGACTAATCCGAATAAGTAGCAAGGGCCTTATGGGTTCCAACATACGCCCGCTCACATGTCTGACTGCAGAAACCGAAACATAAGAGAAATTTTGATAGTCTAGCTAGGATCTCTCGAGATATTGCAATAGTTACAATTTAACCTGTATAAAATGGGTCTAGGTCAGCCAAATTGGAAAGGTTTTTAGTCAAGCATCAGTTTATAAATGTATTACGAGTTTAGAAAACCTAGATATATTTCTTCCCAAGATATAGTCTGTACTAGAATTTGACCTTGATAAAAATGGTCCAGGGTCAATCACCTTCATTAGACTCAAAACCCACTCTCATTCGCATCCATCATATGTGTTTAATATTATTATCTGATATTGTGTGAACAAGTGAGACGGACAGAAAGATGGATAGACAGACAAAATCCTTTGGCCAGATTAACGGAAGGGGAAACAAATCAATCTTCTTCTTCGTCATATCTGAACTGTTCTTATAGGATAAACACAGCACATTTTAACGATTTCCTGATTTTCGGCTACAGCGACCTTCATCATCATGTACCTCAGTCACAATCTTAACTTTTGACTGCTTCCCTCTTTCAAGAATTCATACTATGTTTATATATGCTTTCTTTTAGAATTTGGTGCTAATGCTGACGTATGTACAAGGTCTTTTGATTACGAACGCGGAAATTTACGGCTGATTAACGAACATCGGATTAGATGCTTATATTTAACTTTTTAACCTCAAAATGAACAGGATTCTTCTTTGCCCCATGTATAAGGTATACCAAAAGCGTGGTATCAATCCATTGCCACGAAGTGAAGATATGAATTTAGATCATTCATTTAAATTATTCATTTTATCGCAGAAAATTGCGCAACTAAAAATCCTGTGTGGCTATCTAGGATTTTTTTCTGGCATTGGACCTCAAGATACACTGTGGAAACGTTTAGCCCCACACCTCGAAAAGTGCGAAACATATTTTGGAGGTGGGTTTGGCCTCTAATTGCACAGCCAATACAGGGTTAACACGCTCAGTAAGTTTGGCAATTACTTCTCATAGACCCATATTTAACGACAGTGGCAATAAAAACTGACGACAACGCAGCTTGGCTCTACATTTTCATCTAATACCTAATCCTGAAATGCATTTTATCCAATTGATCTTGTCATCCGTGTGATTTTTCAGTCCATTCGCCCTTCTCCTATCTGATCCTATTGGATTATTCAGCTCATCAATCGAGCGTGGTAAAACAGGTTGCCGAACAACTTAATAATGATACATCCCCTATGAAATTAAGAGGAGACTAGCTAGCATGTTCCCTTCCTGACTTTCTTGCCACTGATCTGTCTGATATGTGGCCAACAGGGAGACTGTCAAGGCTAAACGATTAGGTCTTCAGAATAGTTCATTGATTGTCCAATCAAAAGAACGATATGAAACCATACCGGAGCTGCATATACCGTGTACTGCATGCGCGATAGACATGATTACAGTGGCCTGACAATATCCCGAGTTGTATCCCTATCGCCAGTTTCGTGGAATCGTACACAATAGTCTGTAGTGAATATCCGTCAGATGACGATGGAGATAATTTTGTAACGACGTAACACCAAATTATAGAACTGCATTCGAACATTTCTGGGCTATATGTATAACATCTTAAAATCCCTAGAGATGCATATGCTAGTGAAGCAGCATTTTGTCAACCATATCTCTCTTTCTACATCATCTCATATATCTTGCCATATCTGACTTTTTTCTCTGGGTCACTATTGGCCAGAAAGTCAGCTTCAGCAGCAATGCGTGGGAGATGCGTCCTTCGGGGAGCCCAATTTACTATATATGGGACGTTGTTTCCGTTTCGTCCTTCTAAATTTTCAGCTCTCAATCATTTGTTTTCCAGTTGGCGACGAGGAACTATAGGAAGAAACAACTGTACACATTTTAGTCATACCCCGCTTCGAGGTGCATACATCTGAAATACACCTAAGTTGACCTTTTCGTCATTTTGGAAACTGATATTGACACGTTATCTCGGGGAAAAGGGAGACAATAAACCCTCGAACTCACAGGTTATCTGGAACAGTGCCATGTCAAAATCAATTGGGTATGGGTCAAGGCCACTTTACTTGAACGTTAAGATTTATCGTAACCGAGATGCATGTGCAGTACAAATATCAAATATGTCGAATTGAAATCGGTTCTACCAGCATAACCACGAAGTAGAGTATGGATAATTTCGAAATGACGGCCATGAAGGTTCTTCCTAAACATTTTACTCTTTCGTCGGAAAAGCATTCAACGGTTACTATCTTGGATTGATTCGCTTTTTCTCGAAGAGACTGATCCACAGACATAGTTCAAAGACAACGAGAATTTTCAGGGGGAGGAATAGATCTCTCCCCGTTTCCAGTCAGTGAAACAAATAATTATCCTTGCCAGATAGGATGGAGTGACAGGAAATTTACCTTGCATGATATACTATTCAATTTTAGTGAATATTTCAGCAGTATGTATGTGTAATATGTGGAATTATCGCTTGTATTGCCATTCATAAAGTCCATTATATTGCCGTTGATAAAGTTCTCTCTATGGTGTGTAATCGTGATTACTGACAAGGTGACAAGGTAATTTTAAAAAAAAGGACGAAAACGCAAATGTTCAGGCATATCCTCACACCCTGTTGAATTTACCCATGATCCTCTGCTCACGCGGGTATGCAAACTGCATCAAAATGACCCCAATAAGATTTTCTATGGAGTCACGGAGTGTTCCGTCTTTTTTGTTGTCGTTTCCGACATAGTGTAGACAGTTTGGTAGGGGATCACGCCCACCATCAAAGGTTTGATAGGGTTACGGAGACTGTCTGACCCAAGGTGACCTTAAAAGACCTCTCAAAATGACCTCGCATAATATACAATATAAACTTGTATATAAACATATATACAATTTTTGCAATTTTTGCCTAATTATGAGATATTAGGTTAAAATGCCACCCGTCGGTCATGCCTGTCCACTTGCACAGCTATCATTTGGAACATCGCATCCATACAATACTTTACGTTTAGGCCAATTTGTCAGTTTTGGCTACCTGAGTATGAGGAAGTACTGGATTCGAAAATACTCACCTATTGTTGCCATAATATAGATGGGCCCCAGCAATTTCTTCACCGCAACTAAGTCCATGGCAATACCGTTTGCTGTAGTATCAAACTTCAATTAAAGAATTTTCTTTTCAAATTTGCAGATGTCATCCTGCAAAGGACATAAGGTTATGAGTTATTCGGTTTACACGTATATACAGTTTCAGCGGACATCAGAACATAATCTGAAAAGTGATTGGTCCACTTTATCTAACTGTAATCCTGGACTGGATCAACATGCAAGAGATAGAAAAAAATTGACGAAGTCTGGCGACTACAAAGCAACCATATGACTCCACAGGAAACTGCCCTTATACCTTACATTCAGACCCGAGAATACGGTGAATTCTCGGATGTAGCATTAGACGTTGATATGGAGACTATGAAGTATCTGCACGGCCCCTAGCACAGGCTTAAAAATACGCTAGCTCGGGAGCTGTGATGACAGATCAGCTCAAACAAATAACTCATGTGATGTTAAAGGATGAGCATCGAGGACGACCGATGGAGAAAACGCCTCAACTTGGAGTAAACCGGGTAAATGCAAGAATACCCAGTTTCCACCGAAACAATGAACCTACATAAAACTTTCAAAAATGAATTTCAGCTGTGGGCGAAATGATGTATTTACCATTCTAAGTGGATTCTTCAAAGTTCACAATTTATGCTGATATACTCAATGACTGCTAGATTTTGAAAAATAGGCAGTTTTTCATCAGTTGTTCAGAACAGGCAAAATACTCCAGATATTGTATTACAAGAAAAGACTTCTGTATTAAATGATTAGTATTCACAGGTTTTCGGAGGAACACGACACCCTCCAACTGCATGTCTGTTTTCTGTAACGTGAGTTACCGAACTTTGCAATAAGATTAATTCAATATTAGCAATTATTATATTTATTAGAGTGTCTCTCTATATAAATTGTAATGAGATAAAACTGCGTGTTCCCCGGTCACGTGGGTGTATATTGCCCGCTGAAACTGCATGCCCAAAATACAACAGAGGACACCCCGTTCTCTCGCTCGCGCTGCACACAGCCGATCACGGAGCAGTTCGTGGAGTTGATTTTAGCTGCAGAACACAGCAGAAATAAATTCCCTCTCCCCATCGAATTGTAAGTAGAATCGTACCCAAGCGCATTATTGGAATAACTAACAAACGTTGCGAGATTTACACGATAGTAATGAGGCAGCTCCGAATCAGTGGAATCTCGTGCATGATAAATTATGTTGCAGGCGATTGCCCACTGAAAACAATCAACATTGACGGATTGCGCTCTTGCAAAATAAAAAATAAAATAAAACACTATTTTGCTCGAGAGATAATAGATTAACACAGAGTTAAGTTGAAAAATACAATAATGAAAACACTGACTGGTTTTGAGGGGAATATGCAGTTTTGTTGCCGCTTGGATGTGCATATTGCCCTCGCCTGTGGCTCCTCGAGGCAACAAAACTGTATATTCCCCTCAAAACCAGTCAATATTTTCATATTATATTTTGTTGCGTTTAAGTAAAAAACAAAGCTACCAATTAACATTTATAGTATGTTGAAAAATAGGAATGATCTGTATACAATTCGTAGTATTAAATCTCCGATGTAAACATAAAGGTTATGTATAAAGTGTAACATGGGTTATCGTGGAATTACGCATCTGTATAATCCCCAAACGCTGGAATTGTTGGTGACATGTTAACATCGCAGGTTGGTACATATAACATGACACTTGCTTTCAAAAGATTAGAATCAATTGTTTTCACTTTTGAAATAAATTAGTCTCATGTCTCAAGAACACAACGACGTTTGTTCGTATGTCTATTACCTATACTGTATTAAAAGCATGACGCCAATATCTCAACTTGAGTTTCCATCTCTTTTTCTTCCCTATCAAGACTGGCATATGCTATATCGACCTGATTATCGCTGTGTGCATAGTGTTGTACGATGTGATACAAAAGGTTCTGTATTAAATAAAATACTGTTTCTCTCAATGTGCACAATGTGCAGGATTTAAGCCATATGATTCTCTCTGTATATATATCCGCTCTTGCGTATCTCGTCGGAGTTTGGTAAGGACTATCTTCAATTCGACGAAATATTATTTCAAATGGGTGGCACATATAATCCCCCCGGTATAGATCATGTAGTAAGTGAATCGAGGTCAGACAGTGGGTGCGTATTTTTATACAGCCAGGAACATGTACATGTATACGGGTTTAACAAGTACTATAAAACTGCATCGTTGTATACGGACACGTATTATCCTACAGCCAGGTACATGTACACGGGTTTTAGTAAGTACTATGCAACATCATGGTTGAATCTATCTAGTTTAGCAGCTAGAAATTATCTATCAGCATGTTGTTCTTTTTTCTTTCGTATATCCTTTGGGTTATTCATCTCCCTTAACGCAAGTGCAACCAAGTTTCGTGTAAAAAATACGCCCTTCACACCTAAAATTAAATAATCTCACCTGCCTGATTATATAAGAAGATATTTGTCAGGCTAAGACATCTCCTGTGTGGTATTTTCTGAAACCCATGATGATTTATTCTATACCACCTTCGTTCTCCGGTTGTTCACACCACCTGTCCTACAGCCTCGGCAGAGACGTCAGATGACTGTAAATGTGGGTACAAATGCCACAAATGAATATAGGACCCTGAATATACACCACACAACATTTCTAAAAATCACTCCACCCTTCAGTGCTGGGTGTTCGCATATTGACCACTGAACCGTGACCCGTAAGCGCTGGGGAAAAAGACCGCAAATTACATTGTGTGTAACAACTGTGTATTGAACATAATTTAAACATAGTACGCTACTTTCTGTAGACATAAAACGCATTTTTTCATCATGAAGTCTCCACATGGGTATCATTGTGACAGCCAAGTCCTAAACTGTGTCTCTGAATTAAGTTTCTTTACTAATTTTCTGGTGCAACTGTGTATCAAGTAATTAAAATGCATCCTCTCTATATGTACATAAGTTCTCACTTGCACAAAGACTTGAAAATTTAGCCAGCAGAATATGTGCAATAAATTATCATTGAACAGGGCAGATAAATGTATGCTAAACTTCAGGTGGTTCATTATTTTAGCTATTATTTGAAATCAGTCTCAATGGCCCTTCCCAGATTTAATTCTTAAACCGTTTTCACTGCGTTGGCTAATGCGTGACTCCCGGTGAAACTTCGTGGTTCGTACCTTTTTGCTCCTGTTTATGCGTACAGCATGACGATTATTTTTTAACTATTGATAACCGGTGTAACTGAACATTATGCTGACGTTACTATTTGCAACTTCAAGTCAAAAATAGTCAAGTTATCGTTAATTACAAATTTCCCCATATTGTAGGCATGGGAAGAAGGGAAAAAGTACGAACACAGATATACGGTGAGAATCACGCGTCAGTGCACCCGTCGAAGCGCCAAGGCAAACTTTCGTATAGGAATTAAGTAAGGAAATGTCCATCGCACTTGTCCCGCTCCCTAACTGTTTCCTGTCACATTGATTAACATTTTCCATTGTTAAATAAATGAACTATTCATTTTTTTTAAATGAATTTTTGTTAGGATGCGGAGAGAGGATACACATAAAGTACTGCAGGGATAGAAATCAACTTGCTCCCACAAAGTGTCATCACACAATTCGTGGCCTTATTGAGGGTGTATGGTTGATTTGATCATACCTCCAGTCTGCTTCAGTATTATAGCATTGTACATTCAACAAAGTGATGCTGAACTCCCCATAAATTGGAGCGATATGCAAAACACCGGCGAACACCTGCAGTACTGTGACGTTGTCGGCTGGCGAGGGTAACTATAGCGAGCGCGCGCGTAATTTACACTTTCCCGCAGTTTGCAACGATGTTCACATTGGCCATTGTTTTGATCAATGTAAAAGGCATACACGAACATATTTTAGCTAATTTAATATAATTTCGTAATAAATATTCGATTGTACATTTCGACCTTGGTTGAGTTGATTTCAAATTTCCGAGATAAACTTCAGTTGGCACTCGTCCAGCAGTTTGGACCCGACTGCTGGCCTCGTTGCCAAATGGCGTTTATCTGGAAAATTTCTCCGTCTTTATTTCTTAATTCTAGCATGCTCCACCTTATAGCCGTGCGTTGATTAGTCCAGACCTCGAAACATGCAGAGATTATCGCACGATTATCTTCATTTGTTTGTTGTATTCGCTTTCATCCACGTGCCGAAATAGTGACGTCTCATTCTCGTGACACAGTCCTACAACCTGAGCGACGGTTGGTTCATTCACTGTGCAGTTAGCCGATTTCACACAGCTGCATCTCGTGAACGGACAGCACGCGCGATCATGACCTGCAAAACATTCACGAAAAGGGACTTTTTTCCATTCCGCGTATAAATTGACGGTATATTTATCATTGTGCATGTTAGAATGGTGTTAATGACCTTCTTGGCGAATATATTCATGTAATAATTGTTTGATGTTTAGTTTTCATCGATATCATCGGTCTAGAACTAAACATGGCAAAATATTACAGTATAAGATTCAATAAGTCTGTAATTAACTCCTCATCAAAACATGCTCCCTGACTTATTTGGTATACTTGAGCTATATATGGTAAAATTTCATCCTAGTGGCAAAATTATGACACCTCAATCAAAAAGTTTTTTAGAAACTTTGATTTAAAAAAAAAAATATGTGATATCTGTTTGGATAAGAAGAGACATATTTCTGTGACAAAATTCTACCGGGAACATTGAAGTGTAGGGCAAGGTGTGCGTTTGCACCCATCGTAGATTTATGTTTCTGAATTGACCTTTAACAATGAGCTGTAGACTGGTTAGGAATAAAATCTCACTATCTAAACTTAAACAAATTTCTTCAGATCTGATTTTGAAATCAGTTTCATTAACGTCCCATACGAAGGACTCATTTCAAATCAACGTGGTACAAATGAACAACATACAACCATGGTGCACTATAACTGTAATTTTCTCATACTCTGCTGATCAACGCGGGAAGGAATCTTCAAATGTTGACAGCTCATCTCTTGTAGGAAACAATCCTGTTTTTTATTATTATTATTTTTATTTCATGCACATTTGGAATTGGTGGCAACTGTCATACGAAATAGGTTATTCGTTTCTTGACAGCGGAAATTCTTTTATGAACGACGGTTGAATATTGAATACCGGATCTGACGCTGGCTAATCATTCGCGTATATATTATTATCTTTGAGATTTAATATTTTATTTGACTGTTGGCGAAAGGCGTTGGACTTTCACGAGCAGTCTTTTAAGGTTTTCAACTATCTCTGGGCCATTTCGAGCCTACCAACTATGGGAGAGCCGTGTGGAGGAGAGGCGGAGCTGAAAAATGTTGTTATGGGTGGGACAAGAGAGCTAATAAATGCCAAAATTTAATGAAAAATAGCGAAACCGCACCTTACTGTAGAATCCAGATCGGCATATATCATCTATACTTGAGGCTGATAATTGCGCTTCGTTCCGGATTTATCGATGTGCGTTACGTTCCCTCTGTCAAAATTATTTCATTTCAACCTACCATTATGCACTGCTCCTACCAAACTTTCTACCCTCTCTCGGAAGCGAAAACATATTGGCTGCCATCTTGGATTATTTTACATTTTCTGAAGGACTTGTTGAAAGTTTCGGCCCCAAATCCAAGAAGCATTAAAATAAATGTAAGATTGGATGCGAACAGTCTATATTGGGCTAAATGTACAGCTCCCTGATCATACCTGTATCCTTTCGATGGTCTGTGACCGAAGTGATCAAGCAAAAAAATAAACTAACAGATAAACATGCAGAATCAGTTCTTTATTAATGAGATAACTATCATGGTCAATGTTGTGCTACGAGCCATTGGAATGTTGTAGTGCATTTCTGGTGACAAAAATGTTATCACTGAATATATTATAGATAGATACTTTGAGTACGTTCTAGTGTTTTATTCTATTTTATAGTACAAAATATGCATATATGTTATATGTAATAATCTATTTAAGTACATCCACCACATATGTCAAACCAACATATCCCCAAATTGGGGCTCAACATTAAAGAAATATGGATTCAAGATTCCGTCTCAATGAAACAGCATGCACTTAACCATCAGATGAAGGGCTTCTTTTAACATGTGTACTATCATCCCAAGCGCAATATCTATTAATGACATACGTTAATATTTCATTCAGTGAATGTCCACGTTTGACGATTTGATGAAACAGCTACATTTATACCGTTTATATTTATACAGCTTTCAGTGTATTGACTAATGATTAAAAGTGCACACAAAACATACTCAGCAATAGTAGCCACTGCTCCCTTAATAGGCTGTGAACCCACCATAGACGCCGCCCTCTCTGGGATATTTCAAGGTGATGTATTTGCAAATATCTTAGCTCGTGTATTATCATAATCCAGTTGTTTGCCGAAAGAATCCAGTTGTTTGCCGAAATTCGGTAGCGATGTGGTCTAGACACGCATTTCTGTGACCCAACCCCTAATTTACTATTGTATTTGGCAAATATATCAGTGTGTTGCTATTTTTGAAAATCGACACTATCTTGGCCACCAAATCCAATATGGCGTCCAATATGACCGTCATATTCCTTTTTATTGCAACTTTTCCACAACTCGCATTATATATTCTCAAAGACGAGACCCCGGTCGCGATATTTAGAATAGCTGTCTGTCCTTGTGTGCGTGTGTAACGTTTTTTGTTAGCTCGCTGATGTGAAAACTATTTTATTCAGTTCACTCCATATTCTGAAAGAAGAATTGGGGAATAGATCTCGATCTGATGATTTTGAGGTCAGTTTTGAGTGTCTCCGTCGCCTAGTTTAGTTGAGCTAGAGTTGTCGCCTCTATTTCTATCAAATGAAACATCTGCATTTGACTTGTTTTATTGCATGTCTAGCATGAATCTATTCTTTTAATAATGTAACCTTCTTTATCCGGAATTCTCTTCGCATGTGCATAAACTGTTCTGCTCGACACAATGAGCAAACTGGATGACAGTTTAATACAGCTAATCATATTGGATCTTCATGTGTCTGCTTGAATGACACTCGCCAAGCATCATGCCTAAATCCAAAATCGCAGCCACGGTGGTTCAATCGCATTTAAATAACGCTATTACCGTTTTAGCTTTCCACATTGGTACATGATGTCAAATAAGTATTAGTATTTTGCTACATTCTTTCACTTAATTTGACTTCTTAGCATATCCGGCGGGGAATATGTGAGCTCACGGATCGATATGTGTGTATATATACAACATATTTCGCGTCCGAGGCAGTTGTCGGGGAGTGTCGAGTTGTTCCGATGAATACGGTCGCGCTCTGCTTGCGATACGACAGCCTTCCCTGCTAACCTACATCACACCGCCTATCTTATGCTAGGCTCCGTGCCTACACTTATACAGGCATATAGGTCTACGCATATGTCACTCATACCCTGACGACAATGTTAAGTGCATGCAGACTGCACGGATAATCTTTATTACGGCAGACAAGAAGTATCAGGTGAGTCGTCATTATGAATGAACACATATTAGGAACTAGAAACTTTGAATACTCAGAGTATGAAACCTGGATAATTAGTTTAATCTAATAAAACATACATATAGTTAATTTTCTTCTAATAGTAATGAAGCGAGGGTGCGAAACATAGATTAATGTATGCGAGAATAAGAACTGTACATCACAGACTTCACAAAAGCAAATTATTGTTCATTTATCCGTCGCTGCTTGTTATTTGCTTGTCACACTCGGGACTTGCTTCAACGCTGCATGACCTTACGATCGCTTTCTAGGTCACTGTTTTCGCGCATACTCCTCACATGTTCCCTTTATTGAACCGCCTGTGTTGTCATATGCATATATTTTACTCTGCCATGTTCAAAATTTAACATAAGTCTTGTATAACTTTCGCAAATTTCAGATATAATTTAGATATATAGATATTTTATGTAATGCTGGTTACAGTACCAGTCAACATTTTGGACCAGTGGAAATATAACGAACACTGAATTTGAGACCTTTTCCCCACTTATATCCCCCACCAACATGTATGCAATATCTATCCAGATAAATCTCAAATAAAAGCTACATGTATAGCCTGCCATTTCAGATATTCACATACAGATATTTTATGTGGGACCAATAGTGAATATATTGTGTTATGGATCAGTGTTTCACAGAACGATTCATGTAAGTATTGATGTTGGAACAATAAGGTTGTAGAGAGATCTGGAAGGCATTGCTGATCTAGAATCTATGAAAACTGATCAAGTAACATGGACCTGATTGTTGATCATCAGATTCCTGGAGCACGATTCTGGACGATTCAACCGAGCACACGACAACGTCGGCAAAATAACCAGAAACATCCCGTCCCCTCGTTTCACCAATGTTTGTAGTTACAACAACTTACTTGCGCTCGAAATTTAGAAGAGAATGAAAAATTATTCGAGACCACGGCCATGTCACGACTTCTGCCTTTCCAAAAAAGACTCTGCATACCAATCTTCTACATATAAAACAAATTGAGGCCCAGAATCTCGTTTAAGCTAACGCGGGTACAAAATTAGTATATCCACATGCTTACAAAACCCCGAGAATTTAACGGAGTCCTTCCCGTTAACAACGTACTTACTTGCAGATGATTCCCCCTTTATGTTAAATTGCTGTAGCTTAATTAATCATTCTAATCAAATCTTAAGTCTGTCACAGGACTAGATTTTAACATTGAAAAGTGTCGCTGCTATTTCGATAAATCTCTCATCCTCCGTCCCATAGTTTCACAAGTCAAATTGCGGACTTGATACCAAATCCATCATGAAAATAAAAAAAAAATGTATCAGTAAAAATAAAATGTAGATTTCCATTATACTCGACAAGAAGTTAGCGAGAAGGAAATCTGAAGAGCGTAGATTTGAGCACTATGCACAATTATTCGAAATGCCTGGTCCATTATACTAACTTTGGTAAATTCACGCGAAACAAATATTAGGGTAGCAATGAGGATAGTTGAAGTAATGATGTCGGGACATTTGGAACAGTGAATCATATGTCTGGGCATTATAATTATCGGCATGGTTGAAAACTGAAAAATAACATAAGGAACTGACGCTATTCTGGTCAACTTTCTTCGAACATCTTATTTGTATTTTCACTGCATGTAATGGGTGTATGGAATTAAAACTCTTACCCGTAATTAGTCCCATCTTCATATGAACCTTCTCGCCAGACGACGGATAATTTCTGAGAGATCTATGTCCTTGAATTGTGCCTCTGTGCTAATTTTATTCTTCGTTTTCAGCGTGTTGTTCTCAGTGGGTCAAACTCAATTTTACACTGTGACACTCGCTGTACTAATTGTTTCGTCAATGAAACTCACGTGAGCACCAATGACATACTCATACCTAATCCGGAACCCATGCTCCCAAGTCCAAGTTTGTTGTAGCCAACACACTTCCTGGTAGATTACGAAACAAAAGAATGTAATATGAAATGGCAAGCCCATATTGATTGAAATTGTGGTTCTCGGACCGCTTCCCATACGGATTTTGCGGCCCATCATCACAATGCGTTTATTCTGATATATTGAAAATTACGTTGATGAAATTACATTAATCGTATTATTGAGTACGTGCGTATTCACATGATATTTTAACATTCATATAACATGAACGGATGGTATATACAAGTGCGCGAGGAGGGAGAGAATATATATACAGAAGTTTTTAGTTGGAAGTAGGAATGAGTCTATATAATTAAGCATAAAGCTATAAGTATTTATTAACTTACATAGCTGTCTTGATTCATAATATTCTCCTGGAATATCTCAGTGGTTAAAATAGGCATTGTTCCCGTCGACTACATCGTGCGCCGTTCAGAAAGAAAAAAAACAAGGGATCCTAGAAATCTGTGATCCCAGAAATCTGTGCCTGTAACATTGCGCCAACGGCGTATCAGGGTAGAATGGCAGGCTTCACCCTAACCGCCCGTGGTTGTCGTTGGTATTCTTCGATTTTCTTTGAATGTAAAAGCTGTTCTAGATGTTATGGCAAGCCCATGAAGGGTTAAGAACCATTATATAACAATAAACATATAAAGTCGTCAGCAGATACAGACCCATATAAGTGTGAAACCCTATAAAGTCCGCCTTGCGCGCACGGCGGTATCACCCCAATCCGGTCGTTCTTACTCATCCGCGAGAGCGATTGATCTGTTAAGATCGATACACTAGCTTGTTTAGTTACCCATACCAATTCTGGATATAAATGGAGCAATTGGTTTACTCGAAATCAAACAAATCAGTGAACGCGCTAAGCTAGCTGAATACGCCAATCCGCTACGAGGTATGAGCTGTGACAGATTTGAATATCATTGCTGGGCAAACTACTTTGATGGCGGGCTGAAATCAACATCGGAAGTGAAAGCAAAAACCGCAGGCTTGGGATACCGACATGTTTATTCAAAACAAGCGGGGGATGAATGTAGTAGAGGCAACGACTTCGGAACTCATTCGAATCACCGAATCTGTGAGGATTTACCACTGACTTGGACTTGTGTAGATGCTCTCACCGTACTGTTCTGTATGCATATCCTATCGCCCCTGCTCTCGGCTCTGATTTAATAAGCCACAGATAGCGTTTAGACATTGAACAACCTAATACGAGTAAAGACATAATCGTTAGCTAATGGGTGTGGGCGTTGTATTTAATAGCGAGGGGCTGTCGGCGACAAATCTGTCGACCTGGCCTATTTTATTCGGGGAAGAACTGGTTTGATCGCCTTTTTGACGCTCGTCAGCGGAGTCAAAACAAACACGGCTATCGACATCAGAGATCATAAAATCCGAGAGGATGTAATATACGACACCTGCTATTCGCGCAAATATGGGCATAATCTGTCAATGTTTCTCCCAGTATATTAATATTAACCCTATCTGGGTTATCCCCAGGCTGGGGGGGGGGGGACTTTCCTACTTTGGAGCTTGTCAAAAATCAATAGTTAACCCTGCAACAATTTTCTTTTTTGCAGCGTGTATAACAAACTGAACTCGATAATATATCACACTTGAACTAACTTTTTCATTCTCTCCATATAAAACGCCAGTACAGTTGTTTATGTGTCGGGCCTCAATTACATAGAGAGACGTAATAATGTATTCATGCTCACTGACACAAGGGTCATTGATGCCGAATACAGTAATAACAGGCGGTCCGTGGGAGTGTCGCTCATATCTTATGCCCAGTGAAATTACCAAATGATAAACCGCGCACGCCTCTATGACCGTACACGGCATTGTTGACCTTTGTACTAGACAACACGAATACATTATGACGTCTCTCTATGTAATTGAGTCCCGGTACATGAAACAACTGTACTGAAGTTTTATATGGAGAGAATTGCGAAGTTATTTAAAGCGTAATATATTATCGATATCACGGAGAAATGGTAGCCATTTTGTGGAGTTCTGTTTGTTCTACACGATGCGAAACAGAAGATGTATGCAGAGTTAACTGCTGATTATTGGCAAGCTCCAAAGTAGACGACTATAGTACGATATGCGTAGCTAAACGTGTGTTGGCCTTGACGATGGAAAAGTTTATGGATGGACAGACGCCAATATGATTACAAACAAATCCACGCCGGCGTAAGTGGATCTGACCCTCTTGCTGTCTCGAGTCTGTTCTGCGCGAAACCCAGCAGAGAGCCGGTAATTCCCGAGTCTCCTAAATATAGTAAATATAGTAAGACGGAGAATGTCGATGGCGTTCATTCAAATTTCAGGCCGAAGAAATGGGCCAAGTTGACAACCAATCCGAAATGTTCCCACGTGGTATTAGTCATTTCACTTTCGACGTATAGCCTCGTCATACGCAGGTTTGTTCGAATCATTTTTAGATAAATACAAAGCAAATTTCAATCAGAGATAATTATTCAACACATTTTATAACGGTTATGGGTCGATCATATATTTAGCTACAGCTAGATGCAGTTATAACTTTGGTTATTTTAAAACTTCTCAGTTTCCCGCGTTTTCATTTTATCAAGCCGATTGGTTCCGTTCCCATTTCGAACTTCCCTCGACATATGTCCCCCCTCCAATGTTCAAAGAACTTATAAACAGACAGGAGACGGCACTGACCTCGAAGGTTGTAGGTTGTGTAGGGCGTGTAGGTTGTGATTGGTTCGTCTCTTGTTCTTAGGTGAAATTCACACCTCGGATTTCGGACACTGAAGGTGGTCAGATAAATCAAGGCAGGTTAGAAGTGAGAACGTAAAAATTGGCTTGATTAAATGACGATGAGTTTTCCGTGACTAGGTCATATAACCGATGAGTTGGTGGCGTAAGAAGCGACTGTCTCATAACACAAAGTCATGCCATCTCGTACGTTGCGTTGATTGATCAAATATGATATAATGTATAGAGTTATTTTCGTGCCAGAAGGTCACCGAACGACCTTGAGATAGGAAGATCTGATCCAGTTAGAGAATCGATTTATGTGTATGTGTTTTATCAGACGCTGCAGACGCATGTACGTAATCCGTGTTGCATTACAAACTTTATTAAAATGCAAAAGACGACATTCACAGGCAATGAAATACTTATGCGTCCTGGTCGACATCAAACTTGATAAATCAAAAATGTAGAGCCCAACAATCACGCCACCAACCTGCGTAGTCAAGAATAAAATAAAAGGCTTAAGGTTAAAGTAAAAGTGCTGACAAAACTCAACTTGTTTGTGTACCATTGGAGCTTGAAGATAACCAAGGGCAAGGAAAAGCAAGTCGCATAACAGTTGTACGTTGTCTGATGACAGAATTGTAATCTCGTATAGTCATGGCGTCAACGAAAACGTTGCATCACTTTCTTTATGGGAGAGCGCAGCATTGACCATTTCTCAAGAAAACACGATGAATATTTGTTCTATTTACATCCTTCGACTTAAGCACAAGTTCAAAAGATTGATTGAAACACATTCGTCAAAAGAGGTCGCATGCGCAAAAAATACACAAAGTAGGACAACTGAAGCAACATAGAATATGTGCATGCCATGTGTGCCTCCGTAACTAAATTCGATGTGTACTTGAAAAGAAAACAACATACACAGAAACTACCATATGCTGACTGCATCATTATACTCCTTAATGCTCGAGTTTCAGTAAATTGAGACACCAATATACGAGCAGGCATGTATCCCACGAATAGTGGTAATATTTTTCACTGAAGACAGTATCCTGGTCAACGTTAAAAATACCTATAACCTTACAACAACATTTAATACAAAGTGTGGAAAATAGCGACTCGTTCTGTAATAGAACCGGTCATAATTGCATTAGAGTATTATACATTTCCCATTTTGTTTTCATATGTTGTATTTGTGTTGTATTTGGATCTGTGTTTTTGTCCGCATTAAAGTTGTTTTTTCAAGGTTAATATCAGACGTATAATGCCATTATACTTCTCCATACATGTTAAGTATAATGATATCTCAGTATTTTTTTTCTATAGACTTTCAGGGTCCGCCAAATGAGCATATTCTCTGTGAGGGTCGACCCGTCTGACTTCAAATCTTCCCTCAAATCTTCTTGAATATATTTGAAGCATTCCCTATGTTTGAATGGTACGTGAGTTTTGTGTCTTTTTCTTGACAATATGCTTTCCTTGCTTTCTGAGTATGAACGACTTCCAAATGGATTAGAACAAAACATACACTTGCATGTACTATTGCAAGTTTGTTTCTCTTTTAAAAATGGACATCTCGCTGTAACGTAGAATTTCTTATCTGGAGTTCTCCTTCCCGCAACGACAAACCTGTGTTATTCGAAGCATAGCACTATGAATAGCACTACGTCAATGTTCTCGTCATCTATTTCAGTAGAATTATAACATTACTTACAGCAATCAATGTTCTTGTCATCTATTTCAGTAGAATTATAACATTACTTACAGCAATCAATGTTCTCGTCATCTATTTCAGTAGAATTATAACATTACTTACAGCAATCAATGTTCTTGTCATCTATTTCAGTAGAATTATAACATTACTTACAGCAATCAATGTTCTTGTCATCTATTTCAGTAGAATTATAACATTACTTACAGCAATCAATGTTCTTGTCATCTATTTCAGTAAAATTATAGCATCACTTACAGCACTATAATGGCCTGGACATGTGTGATCATCAGCTATGAAACACGGCTGTCTTGATGTTCCTGGTGTCCTACACTCTTGTATGATTAATTTTACATTTGCTCGACCAGTTATGATACAAATTGTCACCCTTAAAACATTACTTAACCCTGCAACCCTGAAAGCTGTTTCAATCTTTATGGGATGCTGTACTCATCTGAACAGACAAAAATGCTTGATCAAGCCATGATCAGGCGATGTAGAATCGGCCATACAAGATCATCTTACGAACATTTACTATAAAAAAAAGCCAGTCCCAAGGTGTATTCCATGCCACGAAGATCTCACAGTGAAACATATTCATATTGACTTTATAGATGTTAAGATTGTAACAGATTCTTTTTATCGAGCAACTACTTTTAGATAATCTTTTTGGTCGAGTGAGGGAGGACTGTGTCTTAGGTTATTTGAGAGAAATCGGTTTGCTGCATACATTTTAATGTGTGTCTGTTTTAATGTGTTGGGTTACTAAGTTATTAACTTGAATACTTAAAATTTTGTTTGATTTCGCTATATAGCCGAGATATTGCTGAACGCGATGTGAAACCTTAATTCTCTCTCTCACCCTCTTCTATAACTGATGTACATGAAGTTTCTTGCACTTTAGCCAGTACAGGTATTCTAGTTGGATTAAACAAGCTTTGTCTTTAAAATGCAACATGTACACAATCTCAATCATGTATGTGAAATCAGTCGGGCTACCCACGTACATTCTCCCCATTAATATTCATTGCCCCTATTGTGAGGTGGTCATTCGGTCATTTAAAAAAACATCACACACTGAGGTCCAGCTTTGTGCTCTTTGTGGACTGATTGTGGGTAACATGTACAATGTACACTATAAGCCTAATAAATAACAGTGATTTTTTCTGTCAGACTGGAAATGGTAATGAGAATTATTATTCCAAAAAAATCTAGACATTTTTACTATGACATATGAAATTGAATGAATAAAAAAATCTATTGTGAAATTCTTTTTCTAGTCCGTATTGATGGTTTGTGCTCTGCTATAATGAGAAATTATCAAGTAGTTGACTGCTCCAACAGCTCCTCGTCATTTTGGCTCATTGTTGATTAATGAACCAACGTTCAAGCTTCTCAAGCAGTCAGGTTGAGCCATCTCAGTACCGGTACAAACTAGCAGATGGCAAGCCATGCAATATATTGTATCAATATAGCAATATTTTACAAACTGATATGGCGTCATGCACACGCCAACCACCTTAACGCGCACATCAGTCCGCTGTCGATTTCAATTTTGTTCGGAGGTCTGGATTGATTTAGTCCGAAGTGTCGAAGGTATCTCCCAGATATTCCGTCACAGGATTTGATACGCAAAGTAAATTTGCTATGAAATGTACAATGGACAAAGCCAGAAGCATGGACAAGAATTTTTCCACACTCACTTCTAGGCTTTGCCTATTCCATATTATTTAAAATATCAATTTCAGATACATAAAAAAATTAGATTTGAACATCCCATATATGTATGATATATGTGGTTGACCCAGGTTCCTGTTGCTTCAATTCATTTTGCTGAGAAACAAGAGGAACTTCATAATGTGATGTTCAGCACTGTAATATCACTTGTCTTTATTGCTCCATGTAAGCATATCCTGTCTGTGTCTTGTGTGCTGTCCTCAGTGTTTTATAGGGTGAATGGAGGACGCTTGATTCCATGCTGCTTCAAAGATTTCTTCTTTGAAGTAGCAGGAACGCAACTTGGCTGGGTGGTGCTTAGTTGGTTCGTCGCAGTATAGCCGAAATATCATTGAAAGCGATGCTAGATTCTATGCATTCACTCACTCACTCACTTGATTCATCTAATCATTGCTGCCTCAAAACAAAGTTCCATGCATTTCCCTGCATTTTCTGATGTAAACATCTGAGAAGGGCAGTCAATATGTCATGCATTTTTGCATCAAAGGTTGGTTTGGGGGGCACCAAGATTCACCTGGTAAAATTCTCAAAATCACTGAGATATTGTGCTCCAAAAATGACATTTTTTTTCATGTGAATATTTTGCAAATGAACTCCGAATTTCAGAAAAAAAATTCTGTCAATTGCAGCTATTGACACTCATAGTGTATTTGATGGGTAATCTACTGGTTGTACTACATCGTTTATTTTCTGATCACAGGTATTCCTATCTACCGTCAATGCTGCAGTGGAGGGACCAACACTCTCGAGATCCAGCAATTGACGATAGATAGGAATACCTGTGTTTCTGATTGTGGACGGGAGGCGAAAGCATGGTTGGAGTAGACTGTCTAAAGCTGGGGTATCAGTAATATTGGTAATGATGGTATATCTCGTTTTCTTCGTCCATACTAGAGACATGATACCGACACACCAGTTTTATTTCAATTCAGTGACCTCCTTTTCGTCTGCACAGTCCAGAACTACTTTCCCCAGCCTCGTGTCTGCTTTGTGAGCGATAATCCATCACCTTTTATTCACCATCCTGCATTTTCACGCACCTTGCACTTCCGGGCACAATTTGCACCGTATTTCACAAAAGAGTTACAATAAGGCCCCTTGCAACGTTGAACAAATTTTACTTGGCTAATTTCGTCAAAATCTGTTCTGTGAAACGCGCTTAAGTCAGAAACCAAAATGAACTTAGCCAAGCAGAATATCGCACTTAAGTGAAAAACTTAAGTCGACTTTCGAGAAATCGGTCCCTGAGTAGTAAATCCCGCCTTAGATGCAGGCAGGCAGCTGACCAGTTGTGCCACTCTCCCCGGACAAACATGTATGTCCGTATACGCAGAAAGTATATGCACGCATGACCAGCAGGATAGGGCCGTCTCTGTCGTAAAGCCAACGTGGCTCGTTGTGATTTGATGATTTTCAACATTGAACATGGAGCCGTGGGTCGGACAACGAATTGAAAACAGCAAGCAAAATTGAACATTGAGTAATGGGATCCCAAAACAAAATCCTTGGGACCTCGTATTCCACATCTTAGGGCAATGGTCATTGCTTTGCTGTCACTGATTCACATCGTACATTATTACTTTCGGTGTCTTCCCTTCATATTCCCCAAGTTGGCTGTTTATGTTGTCACATACCTCGGGCTTGAAGGGTTTCACACACACACAGGGGTGACCTCCATGCAAAGTTGCAAGCATTAACACGCACAAAACTGCCACCGAGAGCAAAACACAATGATCTTAAACTCTAGATATCCAGCGTATGTCATAAACCTTGCAGTGTCCGAGAGCTCGAGTTATTAGCGAGGACAGCCAGTATCAAGGGAACGAGCCGGCCTCGGCTGTAGCCGAGAGAACTGCCATAATTAGATCGTGTGACCGGAGGTCAATCAAAGTGGAACTGACTTCCTTCACTTCACAAGTGCATCCGTTGCTAAGAGTACCTTATCTCTTTCGAAGATAAAACTTGTGCGACAAACCTGTATGATACCTTTTTCTCTTCTCTTGTAGTTTATATTGTCACTGTCATTTTCTAACGCAGTGCCAGTAACCGGAGTTAACCGAATCATGCCCACTCCAGCTTACTCGCCAATCTTTGGTTGCACATTGTGATGCTGAAGATTATGAGGCGCCGTTTGTCACTTTCTGATTTAATCTATTTATTTATAGATATTTGGTATTTAGCAGTCATATATATTCTTTAAAACTGCACGTGAAATAAGTATTGAGTGTAGTCAAACTTAAAACCTTCATTAAATGCAAAATAAAACCCGTGAATGAGTTATAAATATTTATTACAGATTGCCAGATATACATATATCTCTGTTTTATTTCTGATATATAAATTTCTTTAAAATATATATCAGCGAGATACGTTACGTCGGATATATAAATACCAGACCGAGGATATACATTGAAGAAATTAGAGATATATATATCTACCAATATAAAATAGGTATGTATAAATCTTTCATGCATTATTTTCGCTGATGTGGGATTTCAGTTTTGCTAAACCCAGTGTTTATTTCATCTCCATGTTAATGGATTTATATATCTGGCCGCAAAGCCACAGTCAGTGATGGCGTTATATAGAAGACCGGAAAACCGCTAGGATTGACAAGATGGTGTACAATACCGAAAAGACGCTGTCAATTTTAATAAAGTATCCAGTTCATTATCATCAAACTTGATGAAGAAAACCGTTGCCAGTGTAACAGTGTAAGAAGACCGCAAAGCCGCTGTCAGTGACGAGGCAATTTACAAAACCGCAAAGCCACAATGACGACAAGATGATGTGGGATTTTGTGGTCATACAATCGTGTCGAAATCTCAGAAATGGGAATATACAGCCCACTCTTTATAAGAGGTCTCTCACAATCGGTTTCAACCCTATCTGGCCTTGGCTCTTTGGGACCTCTCCAGGCCTAGGGGGCCATTTGCTCCCCCCCCCCGCGCAAATATTAGCAAAATTAGCAAATGAATTTCTGATATGAAATAAAATAGATTTTGCCTAATTGTCCTCGAAGAAAACCAGAAAATGTTGATAAAAAAATGAAATTCAGGCGAAAATATCACGTTTCTGGTACCCACATGGCCGTCATCTTGACTTTACCCATCATCCTCCACTCGTGGATTATGCAAAGAGGTTCAAAATGACCCAATATAATTAAATAAAAAGTCGCGGAGAGTCAGCCTTCATTTTTTGTGGTTCCGGAGATAGGGGAGAGCATTTGGTAGACCATGTAGGTTCAAATGAGACCTTACAATTTTGTGTAAACCTCAAAATTGGCTCCCATATTGAATACGGGGAAACATGAAAAAATAAACGTAAAAGATCAATCAAATGTGAAATTTTAATCTCGTTTACAAATCAACACATATTCACAGCTTGATACCCAAACTCTCGCACACTCGATCTAACCTCGGTTACAAGACCTCCCGTACTACTACAAATGCAAATTACAGTGTCATTCTTCTTGGAGATGCTTGGATTTATCGCCAAAATTATACATGTTAAATTTGGCAACTACAATCGGCATGATGTTACGAATTGTGCATAAATACTGACAGTCTTATATCGGGGGTCTGTCAACTATACGTGTATGTTGTTGTGGGGTAATCTGAACGGATGATCAATGGTGCTGCACACAATATTTGTGATTGCTAATGTAATTCTTTGATGTTTCGTGCTAGTTCCGACAAATTGTGTATACTGGATGTACCGATATTGCTATTGAAAATTAAAAAGAAATCATATAAATTTGACACGATGAGGCTACACGGTGACAATTAATTTACCAGGATTAACGTAATAATATAACCCTAATTATTTTGCAATTCCAGTAGCTTCGAAAACTCAATGTGAAATAAAGGGCATTTTATGGGTATGAAGTGCCATTTTAAAAACAACCACTTTATAGTGGATTTGATTGCAGGATATTATATATTCAGACGAAACACTGGAATGGACTCGGCGGCAGTTATTACTGCTTATTCAATCATTAAAATTTCGCAGCGTCCATCGATATGATAATATCAATTCTATCTTTGGTATGATGATCATATTTCAAATATATGCTCTCATAACATGTTTCCACTGTTACGTTGCTGGAATTGCATTTGGCATCATACACATAAAATACCAAATCCTAGATCTTACGTTTCATGTTCGGTTTTACTATTTAACTCTATTTGGAAGTGGCTTTCACTTAACAAATGAACGTCCGGAACGAAAAAATGAACGAATTGTGAGTATTATTGCTCTTAAAACCTGACTGACACCTGAATGTCGGATCTCAGGACTGAATTCATAATCTCTCACAAGAACCCACATTATCAACAGAACTATAAGATAAGGATGTCCATAATCTCTCACAAGGAATCACATTATCAACAGGACTATAAGATAAGGATAGCCACTATAGCACCTATAGGTTCTTTCTGTTCACTGTATTCAATGTATCTAAATTGTTATCGTCAAAGTATTTCGGGGCTGTTATGGACATTCCGGATTGCTCCACGAGACGTCTGAAAATTCCGTTTTCATCCTGAAGAAGTCTGTGTGGTCTGTCGAATTCTTGCACTTCGCCATCTTCGAGAACCTGTAAATTCACAGATGTAACCATGTATCCAAAGTCATTTTACAATGGTAGTCAGGAATTTGTAATATGCACAGACTACAAATCATGACAAATATGAAAAAATAAACCATACAGTAGGTTAGTTCAAACATATTGAATATATAGTCTAGTTTGCGCGATAGTATATGTGAATCAGGAATGTATGTATAAAAAGTAAAACAGGGAACTGGCAATGAGCTACGACTTTGGAACACTTCATTCCTGTCAAATATGTTTTTCTTTGGTTGGCGAGGTTTAAGTCGTGAAACGGCCTGGCAGAAATAACTCTGAAAACTGAGTTACATCAAGCACTGTATCTTAAGGGTACTGAGCCATCCTGCACATACTTCCACAAACCCTCTAGAAATTATCTTTATACAGCTAAAAATATGCATCACAACTGTGGAAATGTATCTATTTCTTGAAAGCACATTTCTTATGATTCCAAACATATAAGTTTGTTCAGTGTAAACCTGTAGGTTGTCAAGAATTTTGGATTAAAACAAATAATTTAAAATTTAATTTAAATTCTTTAAATGTTATTTTCAAAAAAGCATTCAACTTCACATAATTCAGTTTTATCAATTTTGGTCTAGTTCTCATTCTATTGACAATTAATGGAACATTTCTTTAAAAAAGCGAGCAAGTCATAATTTTCAATTTTGAAGTTGAATTGAATGTCAATAGAAGGAGAACTAGACCAAAGTTGGCAAAAACAGAGGCACCCATTTCCCGATGAAGTGGTCTTCTGCAGGAAATGATTACGTAATTTACGATAAGTTGAATACTTTTTTGAGAATAGCGATTTTGGAAAAGAAGACTCATTTTTTATTCCTTTTTTAAATCGAATGACTTCACAGCCTACAGATTTACAGGAAACACATTTACATATTTGGAATCCTTGAGAAATGCGCTTTCAACAAATATATACATTACCAAAAGAGTGTCTGCAGGAGGGCTCAGTATCCTTAAACCATTAATCCAGTTATGTTAACTGGTAAGGTGAAATATTTGAGTAAACAAGACTGAAACTGCAATGGAACGCCTGCCCAAGTCTTAGCTGTGAGGGTAGCCCAGACTGTACAGTCAACCTATCAACCAGTAGTTTATATAATAGTTAAATGATGACACGAGACAATGTATGCCAAATACTGGCAAGATATTGTGCTGAAATGGGCGAAGCCTCGAGAGTGCAATATCATGCCAATATTTGGTATACATTTTCGAGTGTCAATCATGTAACTGTTTTATCCAAATATCACCCAAGCACGAGAGTGTGGCTCCACCTTTTTACGACTTAATATGGGAAAAGGTCAACCATGGTGTACTTTAAATACACCATATCCTGTATTTACATACCCCATGGGTGACTTGTAGTGAATATATGTAGTGGATATATTCCAATGAAACGGTCAAAGCAAATCTGAGTTTTCATTGGATAATATAAGATTCGTGTGTCACTGTACACGGCTTGAACACATTAACGGGTTTTAGTGACAGTGTGACTGAATAGTTTGAAGGTCATACATCATGCCAGAGTACTTACACCGGTCTGTACAGGACGAAAACTACAGGAATTCTTTCTCAAAACATTTTTAGCCTCAACAATGGAAAACTCCTTCATGTTCGTTTCTAGCAAGAGGAAAGTGATCAAAAATTTTCACTGATCATTGGTGATAACAGGGAGATATTACGATGTTTACTTGTAAAATTATTATAACTGACAAGTATGCCTTATTTCCAAAGCAGAAATTAAATGCCATGTACTAACCATAATTCGGTCCGAGTCCATAATTGTCTGCAGTCGATGCGCCACGGTGATAACTGTACAGTCGGCAAACTTCCGTCGCACCGTCTCTTGGATTATACTGTCAGTCCTGTAGATATTCAACATCTTTATTAGAAATGTTCACAACGAAGAGTCCCAGCGATCGTACGGCAATCCATTTTAGTTGTTTAAGCAGTATTTGCTGATTTTATATCCTCAAATGATGTGATGATATCAGCAAATATGCAAAGAAATCGGCAAATCATTGATGGTATCAACAAACCATCCCAGCATTGACAGTCCCTTTGAGGGGAGATAACACCGTCTGGTAAAACCGTTATGGGGAGATAACCCTTACCTTGTATTGCTTATTGCTTCATTCTAACAGTTCTTCTGGTTCTGTGTAATTTTAAGACAACTGTTCCACAGACACACATACATAGTACTGATGGTTCCAAGTGGTTAACCACAGGTGCTTTTATGTTTTTTTTTATTTCTTCACGAGGTAACCATCTGCATAGCGTAGTTAGTTAGCTAGTTAGAGGTCGTCTATTACAGTCGTCTCCCAAGCTGCCGTCACTGGGCATCGTGAGTTCCGGTGATTGTTTGACTTATTGTTTCAGGTGGCGATAGAGTTGAGCCAAATACTAGCATTGCTCGTTATAAATGGAATAATCAGTATACCGAAGCCCGTATTATCAGCATGGGCCTACCGCATATATTTATGAACACTTTCTTTTCTAGTTTTTGTTATAGCAATATTATACATTCCTCATTAGTGGTTAAGATAAAGGTTTATTCAGTATGTCCAACAATAGTCTAAATCGTATCGCCCGTATTTAGACGAGTATCACTATCTGGGGCCAGTATGTAGGTGAGTATCGCTGCTTTCCCATTTTCCCAGATTTCTTTATTAACTGTTTGACATCTAGAATGTTGTGTACAACTACTGACGACAATAAATTTAACCCTACCAGGCCTTTGGGGGGGGGGGGTCAAAATTTCCGGAACCACAACATAGTGAAGGGCTGAAACTCCGTGACTTTTTAGATTTTGAGCCTATTTGCATAAGCTCCCGAGCAGAGGATCATGGGTAAATTCAAGATAGCGGCCACGTGGGGTATACAAAAATGATGCTTTCGTCATATTTCTTCAATGTTGTGCAAACTCTATTTTATTTCACATCATATTAATATTTATCCTGCAGTTTTTGCGAGGAAATTGCATAAATAAAAAAATCGGAAAATCTAACCGAAAAATCTACCAAAAAATGCAGTTTTTAAAAATGACGTCACTGTGACTTTCTTACATTTTTCTGTAGAGCTTGACGCTAGGGGATAGTGTGGAAAGTTCTCAAGGGGTAAGAAAGCATTCCCCCCCCCCAGGCCTGGGAAGGCCCCCAAAAGCCCAGGCCAGATAGGGTTAATATAGTTATAGACAGGTACAATACAGGAATTCAACACTAATTCGGCCCATGTTTCCACCGCCGATATTAGCTGACTGCATATACGAGCGCGACGCTACATATTATGCATTGAGCGTCATATGTTCGGCAGGCGAGTCGAGGTGTCTCCGGTGTGTTTTCCCTCAAATTGAAACCGAATTTGAAGAAATTTCTGATAGATTTAAAAAAAAACCTGAGTCAGAGAATATTTATTTTCACGACTGGATTCGTAGGGTATTTGTGTTGACGCATCATGAAGTAGAAAGATACCGTGATTAGGGGTAGATTGAGCTAAGTTATCACTGGCCTGTATACTCAGCATTATGAACTACCCCTGTATACTCAGCATTATGAACTACCCCTGTATACTCAGCATTATGAACTACCCCCTGTATACTCAGCATTATGAACTACCCCTGTATACTCAGCATTATGAACTACCCCTGTATACTCAGCATTATGAACTACCCCTGTATACTCAGCATTATGAACTACCCCCTGTATAATCAGCATTATGAACTACCCCTGTATACTCAGCATTATGAACTACCCCTAACTAAAAATAACCACATGAAAACATATATATATTACAGAAACTGGCTAGACTTGTTCGAAATTGACAACACTTCTATTGCGGCAGGAAAAACGGTTTATATTCAGCTTTCATACCATATCCTGTAGTAAACTGCAGGCTCCCCATCAGCGGGTGAAGGGCAATAGACCGACATTGTTCACCATTATTAGATGATATCAGCAAATCGTTTGGAGATATCAGCAAATAATATGCTGATACCAACGACTGATTCTTGATATCAGGAAATACACTCTATCACAAATACATCATATTTGCTGATATCATCATATCGTTTGCTGTTGTCAACAAATCATCTGCTGATGTCAAATAGCTTCGTTTTCGTGATATAAGCAAATATGGTGAAAGTTAAGGAATGGACTGAGTGTTGATAGAGTGCGATACTTTCGTGGCTGAATACGGACAAAGAAACTAGTTTGTTCAGTCCGGAAAATCTCCTGACCTGAGCATCATAACGCATATTATGACAATTTATTCCCGTATCAGAAAACACTAAATATCTGTTCCTGTATGAAAATGCTTTGCTGAATATGAAACACTATATATGCTTCCTAAGCAGAAAACGCTTGTCCATTTCTTCATTTGGAACCACATAACATAACTATAGGCCATGTAAGCGTCGAGTCCGTCATTCAATTTCCAGCCGTCGTCCATTAAAGACTTTCCGCGTCCATAAGCCAAAGACCCAGGCACGTGTCTTGCTATGCAGATTGTTCAAATAGAGAGTAGGGGAGATTGGGATACAGTGGGACATAGAGCACAGTGAGACAAGCCATCTGTCTCCTATGTTATTATCAGCAGAAAGTAACCATTCCCATATAACAGCTATATTGATTACAAGTAAAAATAATCAGTGACATAAAATTAGGGGCAAAAAACTCTTTTTGAACAGTCCAAGTAAATTTTTTGGACTAGGATCATATTTTGTTATTCCAAGTTTTCTATGGTAATTCATTACTGTTTTTGTACTATTGATAGCGGATGGTTAAAGGTACCATTTTAATGCATCAGTTCATTATCTCATGTATGTATTTCTGCTTTTCACAAAGCGGGAAAAATTATGCACCTGGGGCACACGGGACACTATTGTTGGTGTACGCTGGGACAATAGTAATCAAATGGTGAAATTTGTTTTCACTCTAAAATGTTATGAAAGTGCATTACTTTGTTTTCTTGATAGTAGTAATTAGTAATCCCATCGGATTTGATGAGTTTCATTTACAATTTCAAAGCCAAATTGTTCCATTGGAATGGGAATCGCACATAATATTTTTTCTTCAAATTTGGCCTCTGAGAAATATGTTATGTAACGCAGGGGTCTAAAACAGCAACTAACTTAGCCATCGCTGTTGAGTCTTCTAAACTCATATAAAACATAACAGTATATACTTGATTTAAAATAAATTTTGATTATTGTCCCACTGAACCGCAGTGGGTGCCCCAGTGATCCCCAAACTTGGGCAAACTGGGACACTTTTTTTTGTAATTTTTCAGAATTGCAGTCAGTCACAAGTCGCAGTCACAAGTCGCTGATGTGACCATATTTTACATGATCCATTTCAAGGGACTGGGACGAGCAGAGCTTCGGTCCACAGCTGACGAAGAGAATGGTATCCATCATACAAAGAAATTCATCAACACAATAATCCAAACCATTGCACACTCCCTGCCTACTATGTTCTGACCAACTGCGATTATTCGCTCTGAAACTGACATATAGCACTCATTTGGCATCCACAGCAGCAGCGCTGTGTGAAAGTTTATGCCGACGGGAGGTGGTTCTTTCCGGGTACTCCGGCTTCCTCCACCATTCAAACTGACTGTCACCATTGTGACATTAACCCCCACCCCCCACAGCAGCAGTGCCCCGAACCCAAAATCAATATGCAGCATTTTTACCGCCCGACTGATTTTACATGTTGAGTGAAGTTTTTTGCATTGCGGATGACAGTTAAAGCCCAAGAAATTGTTTCCATTTTTGTCCCCCGCCGCAACGCGGCCGGGGACTTTAAAATGGTTCTTGCTTCTTTGTGTCCGTGGATGTCCGTGGTGTCCGTCCATGTCTGTTCGAAGCGATAACTTCCTAACGCTTTGTTGGATTCTTCCGAAATTCGGAATATGCATTCCTTGTGGCAAGACGCCAGTCCGTATTGCATTTCAGCAACATCTGCCTGAAGGTGGCGCCGCTAGTTCTTGCTTCTTTGCGTATGTGGATGTCCGTGTACGTCCGTGCATGTCTGTTCGAAGCGATAACTTTCTAACGCTTAGTTGGATTCTTCCGAAATTCGGCATACGCATTCCTTGCGACAAGACACCAGTCCGTATTGCATTTCAGTAACATCTGCTTGAAGGTGGCGCCACTAGTTCTTGCTTCTTCGTATCCGTGAATGTCCGTGTACGTCTGTTCGAAGTGATAACTTCCTAACGCTTTGTTGGATTCTTCCGAAATTCGGAATATGCATACCTTGCGACAAGATGCCAGTCTGTGTTACATCTCAGCAACATCTGCCTGAAGGTGGCGCCACTGGTTCTTACTTCTTTGTGTCCGTGGATGTTCGTGTACGTCCGTGCATGTCTGTTCGAAGCGATAACTTTCTAACGCTTTGTTGGATTCTTCCGAAATTCGGCATTCGCATTCCTTGCGACAAGAGGCCAGTCCGTATTGCATTTCAGCAACATCTGCCTGAAGGTGGCGCCACTAGTTCTTGCTTCTTTGCATCCGTGGATGTCCGTGTACGTCCGTGCATGTCTGTTCGAAGCGATAACTTCCTAAAGTTTTGTTGGATTCTTCCAAAATTAGAATACGCATTCCTTATGACAAGACGCCAGTCCGTATTACATTTCAGCAACATCTGCCTGAAGGTAGCGCCACTGGTTCTTGCTTCTTTGAGTCCGTGGATGTTCGTGTATGTCCGTGCATGTCTGTTCGAAGCGATAACTTCCTAACGCTTTGTTGGATTCTTTCGAAATTCAGCATTCGTATTCCTTGTGACAAGAGGCCAGTCCGTATTGCATTTCAGCAACATCGGCCTGAAGGTGGCGCCACTGGGTCAAAATAGATTTTTTTTTCCGTGTACATCTGTTCGAAGCGATAACTTCCTAATGCTGTGTTGGATTATTCCGAAATTCGGAATACACATTCCTTGCAACAGGACGCCAGTCCGTATTGCATTTCAGCAACATCTGCCTGAAGGTGGCACCACTGAGTTTCTCTTCTTCTAGTCCGTTCCAGTCAAAATGGGCCTTCAATTTTGCTATATGAAATCATTCTATTCCACATCATATGATTTACCCTAAAGCTTTTGCATGAACCATATTTTATTTCAGAAGTATAATGTGAAAT
The DNA here is from genome assembly GCA_036873755.1 of Hanleya hanleyi. Taxonomy (NCBI): domain Eukaryota; kingdom Metazoa; phylum Mollusca; class Polyplacophora; order Lepidopleurida; family Hanleyidae; genus Hanleya; species Hanleya hanleyi. Next base: position 57,341 of record JAVTVY010028507.1, read on the forward strand.
AACTGGCGGGGAAATCCCCGCAGTACTGAATCCCTGATTTTTGAATTTCGTGTCATCTTAAACGAAGGACAACATTTCCTTCAATTTTGCTAACAAATGATTGTATTGCACATCATAGGGTTTACCCTGAAGCTTCTGCACGAATCATTTGTCTACACACGTATATTACTATATTAATTACAACTGTGTTCCTTATGTTTGGGTGCACACTGTGCATATGATAAATTTCCTGAATTGAACTGAATTCAACCTTGCTGGTCTTCAGACTGACAGATGATGGCATGCAGTTGTCAGTGCAGTTGTTCATGTACAGGGAGCTTTCTATGAATGAGTTGCAACCCCAAAAGGCTTAAAATTTATCAGGCACAGACCCATGTTTTTACCCCTCGGCCATTTTTGGCCATGGGGTATTGTCATCATCTTGTACGTCCGTCTGTCCGTACGTCCGTTCGTGAGCGAGATAGCCGGAAAACTGTTTCGCTGATGAATTCCAAATTTGGTATGCTTATTTGCCTACCCGTACCAAACGTTCTCATATAATCTAACGTGTTTCTCGCGTGTTTCTAGTGTGTTTCTCATAAGAAACTCTCCTAACCAAGTGAGACACATATGAGGTCAGGCGAGATTATCATTTCCTCACCTAAATCTCATATGTGTAACTTTCCTCATTTATTTATTATTTATATAAGGATTTCACATCATATGAGGTTTTGACTCTGCACATTGGACATTTCAAGTCAACTACAGGAATCTTACGAGAAATCATATGTGTTTGTGGACTTAGACAGTTTTGATGTAAAATTTGAGGAACATAGGAGTGAAAATTAACAAAGTCCAGAAACACATATGAGATCTCACGAGAGGTTTTGGACTTAGTTGAATTTTCACCAATTTTTTGATTTGGTAGAGACAAAATAAGCAAAGTCCAAAATCAGATACATGTATCTCACAAGATATTTTGAACTTTGTTGATTTTCATTCATTCATTTTTTATTTTTTTTAGAACCGGAAAAACTCCCCTGGTCTAAAAGACATTAAGAGATTCACTAATTTTGTATTGTAGGTTATTGTCCATTTCAGATTCCCTCACATAAATGGAATGTATTCAAAGATAGAATATAACAAAAAGACAAAAATAGATGTAGGCAATCTTAATTGATGTAGTTTATTATCCATGTTATCTCTTCAATTCATCAACATAATTTTTGCATTAGCTTGTTCAAATCTGCTACAGTAACTGCCTGGTCACCCATCCCTTAGAAGTACATATCTCATTTTCTCACCAATAAGTTTACAATCCATGCATTATTCATCAAATTTATATTGTTCTTGAAAGCTTCAAGTGGAACTGGTAAAATCAGCAAAGTCCAAAATCTCACATGAGAAATCATATCATCAGGTTTATGGACTCTGACAAAATCTGCAATATGAAACTGTAGAAATCAGTCAAGTCCGAATTTTCAGTTCAGTGGTGATAAAACTAAAGCAATACATTTATTTCTTCATTGAAAGAATGATTTTATTGCAAAATAGGTGAAGTTTCCGTTTTCCAATATTTGAAAACATATTGAAATATATATATAAGTGGATAGACTGGACCGCCATCCACTCCATTCCAGAACATGTGAAAGTTTATACAATTATCTCTCCTCTTACTATTATAACTTGTAATGCAACAAGTAATACTGTAAGTAGGGTCTACTGATTCAAATTCTCCAGTTATCACAAGTATAATCAGTTACCGTACACAATGTAGTCAAGAGTTCACACAGAAATGAATCCACGAAACGGAGCCATGCCATCAAGCAAGGCCAGCTGAGCAGAGCATGACAAATTGCCGATTTGCGGAAAATCCGGAAGCTGACTCGAAAATTAGCAGCAGTGTGACAAGTTCAATCAAGTCTAATTACTGTCCTTGAAAACGACAAGTATTACCTTATCGGATTCTTCGAATAGTTTAGTTTTTTAAGTGAGAATTGGTAGTATTCTCATGAAGAAAGAGAAATGATTGATCCAGAGATCCGAGTTTAGCTTGAAGTCCAGGTTTTTAGGTCTATAGATACACTTGTCGGACGGTTTATTTTTTGGCACGCAGGATGCGAGAGAAAGCAGACGCTAATTACAAAACAAGAAAATGAAAAATGCTATGATTTATTCTTTTTTGGAATGTGAAGTGGTACATGGAAGAGTGAAATATATTTGTGTGGGAGTATAATCTTGCAACTGAGCAGCAGCCGCGACTGACTGACGGGTGAATGTTCGCTTGGAGAACAACAACAACAACATAATGATTCGGGGTCGGCGTATTCGACTGAAATTTTTGGATTCGACTGAAAAATCGGAAAATCAGTAGGTTATTTGTTGATAGCTCGCTTAATGCTTGTTCGATTCTGACAATCTAAACTTTCCGGAGTAGCTGAAGAGATTCTCTTTTCAAAAATATATAGTTTGATGACAATTTTTTTTTTTTTTTTTGAGATAGGCCTAGTGGTCTACTGAAAAAATCGTGTCGACTTCGCTGAAATTTTTTCTGGACCGACCGACATGCGGTTTTTTCTTGTCCGGAAAATTATTGCGGGAACTGGCTGAAATACTTCTAGGTTTCCGGAATGCTCTACTTCTTAACGAATAGAATGATATAAAATATATGCATGTACCTTCTACCGTTTTCCGTAAAAGGGTTTGCTGAAAAAAATCGATTGAAAATCAAGACATTTTCAGCTGAATTCGACACGATTTTTTCTGTAGACCACTATCTCAAAAATCAAAAGAATTTTGTCATCAAACTATATATTTTTGAAAAGAGAATCTCTTCTGACAGCTACTCCCAGGGTTCATACGGGTCCTGAATTTCCTTGATTTCCTTGAATTCTGAGAAAATAAATTCCAGGACCTGGAAATCCTTGAATTCTGACAATATTTGTAAAAAGTCCTGGAAAAGTCCTTGAATTTTCTTGTCTGCCTTCCACACAAAATATTGGTCACAATTAATTACGGTACTTGAATTTCTTTCTAATAAACTGAATTTTTTCTTCGATCTAGTCAAATCTGTTTGAAAAGTGATAGTTGAAATATTTTCATTTCATTCTGAAGTACATGTACATAGCTGAATTTGAAACACGGTAAAAGGCATTAAAAATTTCCAGCAAAATTCAGTTGAAGGTCCTGGAAAAAGGTTATATGGACCTGGAATTTTGTCTTTCACAATTGGTAGGAACCCTGTACTCCGGAAAGTTAAGATTGTCAGAATCGAACCAGTATTAAGCGAGCTTTCAACAAATAACCTACCGAGTTTCCGTTTTTTCAGTCGAATTCAAATAATTTCAGTCGATTATCTGATCCCATGATTCGTCGGTAAAATAGCATGATCCGGAACAGACACTGTACTGTGAATAGTTATCTGTCTGGTGATATTGAATGAAATTTACACCACAAACACTGCGGTTTATTACTGTGTTGGTAAGATTAAGAAGAGTCGGATCACAATGCAATAGTTTCGCAGTTGAGTTTTGCAGAAATTTAATTTGAAAATACTGACAGTTTGCAAAGAATCTCTGGATTTATCAAGTTGGTTTATATTTTTAATAAATATGATTCATCTGAAAATACAACCAAATAGTTTGTGTCTGTATTGCTGTAAATCACCTTGCATGGCTCTTAATTTTTGTCTCTAGATCTACTTGCGAATTAGTCCTGGAGAAAATTGAAGATATGTGATATGCTCACTGCGGAACCTGGATGGAGAATTAAAAGACAGTGAACTGGCGAGTAGTTGGACACCAGATTGTGCAATTAGTGGACAGTTTTCTCCATCTACTCCAATCCAAATTAGCTTTATTGCAGAAATTGGGGTGATATAGTTCATTTATCATCACTGCCTTCAATTTTGCCCCTGCCCCAAAGATTCATGTTATTTATTATTTTCATTAACTGCTGTATGTGTCTAAGACATGTTGTTCTAGCAGTTTGTGCCCCGCTCTGCACACCGGGGTACGTGGGCAATTTACCATTGTTCATGTTGTTGCCTTGCTAAATTTAAAAAAAATGTCCCGCTCTCAGGCGAAAACTGCCAATTAAGGTGAATTCCTTCACCCTTTCCCTATGCTATCTTTTAATTATTATGAATCTGATGGTTCTTATATATATTACTTAGTTATATTTTGAAAAAAAATGTTCACATGTCAGTGTGACTTATATTCACATGATACTGGCTGTAAATACACATAATATTTTAATCTCAATACAGAATTCATGTGATAATAATTAGATATTTCAATGTTGAGATAATTTTTTTAACATTGGAATATATTTTGTCTTGCACTCGGAAATTTGTTCTTGATTTCCTTCAGCACTCGTATGTGGCTTGCTTTATAGAAGGATTGTTCCAAAAACAAACGTTTGGGCCCTGAAGGCAGTTTCAAGGCACACCCACCACTTGAGAAAATTCACTATTATTGCTTGAATTATCTCCTAAATATACATTTCATCACTCCCTATAATAAAAATACTGAATGCAACCCCCACCATGTCTTCTTTTATGGAACAGCCCTCACTGGAATTTTTGAAACCGGGCAGAAGTATTCTCCTAATTTAATACTGCTCACCCATATGTTCAGTTGTGTTGGTCCTTGAAGGGGTGGGGGACGTATACAGATTCCTTCCTTTTTATCATATAAATCTCATATGATGTTTATGTGAGAATTCCAAAATCTCATATAAATATCATATGAGGTTTTATATCACTTATGACATTTTATGCTAGATTTTCAAAAACACATATGAGGATTTCAAAAACACATATGAGGATTTCAAAAACACATATGAGGATTTAGGCGAGTTTCCTATAGCCCACTAATACTCCATGTATCTATAAAACCTCGCCTCATTTGCATGTTAAATTACACGTTAGTTTCACGCTAGTTTCACATACAAGATTCTCTTGTGAGAATCTCATGAGAAACACATGTTAAACACGCGAGATTTTAGGCGAGGAAGTTTCGTACAGGTAGTCAAGGACCAGAAGCCTATAGAATTGGGACCTGATTGGGTGGGAACCTTAGCAGCCATCTTTAATTTCATGCAAAATGGATAATGATCCATATCTCGGAAACCATTCAACTGTTCAATACGAAATTTGATATACATCATCGATACATCAAGCAACTTTCAACGAATTACCAAACAGGCTTTTCTGATTAGCTGGGAACCCTGCAGGCCATCTTTAATTCATGCAAAATCGATAATGTTAGCATACATATCTCGGTTACCATTCAATTGTTTTATATGAAGGTTGGTATATATCATCAATACATCCAGATACTTTGAATCGGGACCTGATTGACTGAAAACCTTTGGTGGCCATCTTTAATTTAGGCAAAATCATTAATGATCTCTATCTCTGATTCCGTTGGAGTGCTCAGTGTAAAATTTGGTATACATCATTGATGCATCAAGAGACTTACGATGAATGACAGATCTGGTTTCCCTGATTGGGCGGAAATCTTGGCGGCCATCTTTAATTTATTCAGAATCTTTAATGATGTTTATCTCTGATACCATTCAAATGTTCTATACGAAACTTGATTTACAGCATCGATGTATGAAGAGACTTGAATTAATGAATAACCACATTAGTTCCTCTAAGTGACAGGAAGGATGGGCAACCATCTTTAATTTATGTAAAATCATTAATGATCTCTATCTCTGACACTGTTCAAATGCTCAATGTAAAATTTGGTATACATTATCGATGCATCATCTCGGTTACTTCTACACGATGTGCCTAGGATACAGTACTATACCGGGTACTATACACATATACACAATTTTTTGTAATTCAGCATCGCAGAAAACCACCATCGACTGCGTTTTCAATGGTAAAAGTGTTAGGAAAGAACTAAAAATACATTTCAATGCAGAGTGATTTTGATTGACGCCAGAAATCGCTCAGAACGCTTCTTCTGCGATCTAGACCCCAGGAGCATCTGGGGCCTGGGCGGCCCCTGGATCCTCACCTAAAGTGCAATGATAGTGGCCGCACCACTTTGAATTTGCTTCCGACTCCCCTGTATTAACAGACAGTGTCAACGTTCTGTTCCAGCTGTCTCCCGTTCAGTGATTGGTCATTCGACCCCGCCATTTTAAACTAATACGAGCATTTTCATTGGATCACTATTAGATAAGACCCACCCCAATCTTCATACACAACCACGTGACTGTCTCAGTTGACTGATGACATAGCGCGGCCTCGTTTTTGATTTCAAAATCTGCCGTCTAACTGGGAAAATGTTGTTGTTGCTGCATCAGCCGATCATTAGCCCCCTGTAGAAGATACTATAGGCTAATACATGTAGGCTACCATGCCATGAGATGATGCTTGGGATTGCATTTCGCTCACTTGCACCTACAGGTGGCGACAACTGGTGGCAATTTAAAATTTGGTTTCCGGGCAGTAGGTTCAGCTTGTCGTCAAATTTGGTTTGCAGATAATGCCTTGAGATGTCACTTGGGGATGCTTCTCGGTGCTTCACTGCATGGAAACTATATCACAGAAGCAATCAACTTTCAGTCAATCGTTCTGAGTTGATCTTAAAACTTGGGAAGGCAGAAAGACCCTTCCACATCCAACGCCTATGAAGCAGCAGTTGCCTCCCTCATGTATATCCCCTAAGACCAACAATGCTAAAAAATATTGCTGCCATTTCGGCGGGGGACCTAGCATCCTCTGGCTGCTTGTGATGATTACGATGATGCTGGTGTCTACCCCACTGGCCCGCTCGACTGTGCAATCCATTGTGCTTGGCTACGACGATGTCAGATGTCATCGTACAATAAAGTTTACTTTGCCTTTTCCATTTAATAATCTACCATCCGGCATACACTATTCAGTCTTCGCCCATAAAATAATCTCTGCCTCAATAATCGAAAAACCTTTTTCGTAAATCGTTTACTACCAATTCCAAATACGCACAAAATTTACAAAACACATCCCAGGTGGGTTCCTGGACACCAGAAGGGGTCAATATGTTTCAATGGTGAAAGAAAGACATTATTATGTGGTTTACATAAAATCCTCATAACTGGCCATTAAATATGTCGGTATAGGTAAGTAATATCTAACAACCTGTAATCCACATTGGCTGTAGCTTCATCCAGTATCAGTATCCGGTTATGGTTCAGTACAGTCCTCGCCAGACACAGAAGCTGCCGTTCTCCAACACTGAAGTTATTTCCATCCTCAGACAACTCCGTATACAATCCACCAGGTAACCTTTCCACAGTCTCTTTCAAAGTTACCTATTTACAAATAATACAAAAGTATTGTGTATTGTCTGTCATTTTTCGATTCTAAAATATTACAAAATGCGAAGTCCAGTTTTCCATTTCTTATAATTTTGGATATGTAAGCTTCAATCCATCGTCTCAGTTTGACCAAAATCTGAAGACGGTCCATTATACATCAGATGTTAAGAAAGGGGACTGCATGTATGAAATGAAAAACAAAACAAGTCAAAATATTTTAATCAAGTTTGAATTCTTGGATTAAATATATCACAGAAAGGAGATGGCACGAAATATCATAAAAATAATTGTGTATTAATGTAACGGCAAGATAAAATATATGTACGCAATATGTGAAAGTTCTAGCTCGATTGCGTTATGATTATTGTTATGACATGAAAATGAAATCCGCAGATTGTGCAATTTCGTGAAAAAGGGGTCTATGTCGAGTCATTTAAACACACACTTAGACATTGGATCAAACAGATTTTCCACTACTGGAGATATAATGTCACCGCATAACACCAGGTTCAATGGCGTTTTGTTCCAAGGTGTCCTTCGTGTCTAAATGTATGTTTAAATGACTCGATTAACCCTATCTGGCCTGGGGGCCATTATGGCCACCCAACCAAACTTTCTACACTATATCCGGAACGACAAAAAATGGAGAGCTGAAACTCCGGCACTTTATAGATTATCATATTGGGATCGTTTTAAGCCTATTTGCATAACCCTCCGAGTAGAGGATCGTGGGTAAATCCAAGATGGCGGCTACATGGGGTCCCAGAAAAGTGATGTTTTCGTCATATTTCTTCAAAAATTTTGCTTTTCCGCGATGAAAAGTGGGCAAAAACTATTTTATTTCACATCACATTAATATTTGCTAATTTATCATGAGAAATTACAAAAATCTGACAAAAAAATCGACCAAAAAATGCCGTTGTTGAAAATGACGTCACTGTGACGTCATCAAAGCGGCCATCTTGGATTTTTCACATTTTCTGGTAGAGCTTGACCCAAGGGTATAGTGTGATAAGTTTCAGCCCCCTACACTGTAAAAAGTGGTAACATGTTTAACGTCTCATTTTGAGATGGGTAACATGTGAGATGCTTCATAATGCTAAATGTTTCACCTGTTTTCTCATGAAAACATGCATCAAAGACGTGAGAATACAGCTATTTGAGGGTTGTGACATGTTTCAATCGCGTTGCCCTTTCACTATAATGACCGGAATAGCCGTTTGAAACATCAAAGCCCAAACACGTACAACCGAGTTGCAAAAGCGACATGTCTCAAGGAACACAGTATAAAAGACGGATAATGTTGTCTGGTGCATGGAAGAACTGACTTCAAAAAAAATCATCTCTGGTCTTTAGCGATCGTGAATATATCTGTCGGTATTGTGAATAAACAGACCGACCAATTTAACTGAATTACTTGCATCGTAATATAGCTCTTCCAGATCTAGAGTATTTGACTGTTTGAGGCCTGCCAAGGCCTGGGAAGAGACGCCTCCTCCCCACTAAATATTTGTTCACTCCTTGATTCTAAAAGCCCTCAAAATATATATTGGGGTCCGCTCTGCTAGGAAGTGCAAAAATCCAAATAATTCAATCGTTGAACACTTCGCAGTTACGTCATATTCTAAGTATGACTTTTTAGTCGAATTTACGGTCAGATTTTCCATTTTGTTTATTTGTGCCAGGTTCTCCGAAGTAAACTACATAGCACATTAGCAAAGAATTATTTGATGTGAAATAAAATAGCTCATGCACTCTTTTATCAAAAAAAAGGTAAAACACCACTTTTCTGGTACCCCACATGATCGCCACTTTAAATATGCCAATGATTCATACCAAACATATCCAAACAGGATATTTTCTGAACAATACGATTGCCCTATATACGATTACAGCCTTGTGCGGGATTCGGCCATTGTATGACACCAAACCAGGCAGGTATCTTCACATTTCAAGTTAAATACTACACTAATGTTTGACCTTGACCTATTGAATAGAGTAAATTGGTAAAAACTAGAAAACGCACGTGATTACAAGCGTCTGGTCCGTCATTCATAATTCAGCCGTCGCCCATTAGAGAATATTCGCGTCCATAATCCAAAGACCCATTCCATATAACAGTATTAGCACCAAATTCAAAAAGACAAATTCAAAATTCAAAAAATAGTATACATAAACATAGGCTTGTTTCCTGCAAGAGAGAAGCGGTCAACAGTTTTCAATGAGGCCAGCAAGACATCATGGTGTTCCAGAAATATCAAATCCGTATCGCTGATCAGTATTCTTAATCCATAATATTCGTTATAATGTCGTCATCTAAAGAATGCTGTATCTCAGTCACGCTTTGATTGTGACTGTTCATATGAGTACCATGAGGATCTTGAAGTGCAACTTTGAGTGGAGGCGCTTGGTGGTGTAGCCCTGTTTCATAAGTTTCTGCAACAATGGTTTGTGACGTTGATTAAAATCGTCACATTTAACACAGGATCTAGCAAATTCTACTAAGCGTGATATGTATACGCCATATGCAGGTCCCACTGGAATATTACTATTCAGAAAGGGATAGTTTACGGGAAAAGTTATAGTTGTCGAAATTGTAATCATCTTTTTTGTCATACAGTCGACGAGGGAGAAGGCTCGCTTCATTTTTACAGAGATATAGGCCTAAACACGATGTGCCTGTAGGGTTATCTGTAGTTTTCTTCAAATCTAGTGAAGGTGGATATATATCCTTCACTGCGTCATTTATATAGCGATTATCCACAGCAAGAAGATCGTCTATATAGCGTTTGGTGAATGAAAAGGAACGGGCTTTGAATGGATCGGTTTTTGAAAGCGCCTGCATATAGTCATATTCGTAAGAGAACAGATATAGGTCCGCCAATAGGGGTGCACAATTAGTACCCATTGGAATACCTATATGCTGTTGATATATTGTGTTGCCAAATTTCACATAGATATTTTTAATGAGAAATTCAAGCAACTCTATAAACAAAGAAACATCCCATGCATGATATCTCTTTATGTAGTAGAGCTGAAGAATGCTTTATGGCTTCCGACATTAATATATCTACGATCAGTTTTCTTGAACACAGATACTATTAATGAACTTAGACGGTCAATAAGGTCCTGATGAAGGTATAGAGAGTCGAGAATTCCCAAGTGGATACATGCCTATACGGTATGTGACCTTTAGCATCAATTTCCTCCGTAAGATATTTTGAGTTTTTCAATATCCACATACATTCAACGCCAGAGTTTTTAGAAATAGTGGCGCAATACCTTTCCCAAAATGCTTTTACCTCCTGAAGGGCCCTTGTCAACAGGTTGAAAGAAGCTTGGTGGTGCAGCTTCTAGAACCAGCTATGAATCTAGCTTTGTATGGCGATTTATACATTTTGGGAGTCCAGTATACTTTTGGTATATCGTTATGTTTGGTTGGAAGAAAAATACCTCTTTCCTTGAGAAACGTTTTGGGACTGTTAAATAAATCTTCCAGAGTAAATGCAGTTTGAGAGTAAGTAGACGTATTTTATGACGATATGTTTACACTCAATTCTTCAACCAGCACCTGGTAATAGTAATATTTACATATGAATATTATATTATTTGGAGCTTTGTCTGCTGGGACTTTGTCTGCTGTCAATATGGCGGATTGTTTCAACAACCTTGCTCTTGGTGAGGTCTAGCCAATCATCGAGTTCTGTAGGTTCAACTTTTTCTCGCTTAGACCAATCAATAACGTACTGTTCCAAAGCAGACAGGACTATTTTCTGGTCGGCCTTAAGATTTATATTTCTCGGCTCTCTATATTTAGGTCCCCTCATCAGGAGTAATCTTAGGTCCTTATCACTCACCACATCAAGGTCACCAGTCACAACATGTTTGCATCGTGTATAGATAAAGTTCGACGATTCACAATCACAACTATAGCCCCCCGACGTATATAAGTTCCAGTCAAACTCCTTGATAGCATTAGAGTAATTGAATATTTTGGTGGCTATAGATTTAGTATACTTATATGAAATGCAAGGAGGTTCTGTGAACTTAAAATAGTTTGGTACAGTATTGCGTACCTCTGGATCATTCAGGATTCGAGGTAAGTTAATAATGTCAAGTCCTTTGGCTATGTCATATAGCCAATCAAGATAGGAGCTTGCCAACACATTGCAGCGAGGATTTTCTTTGATGTCAGCTTGATATATTTCCAAATATGGCAAGTGGTAGTTGTATTGATGTTAATTTCTTTCGAATAGTCAATCAAAATTGAATTTTAAAGAGGTCATACGTTGCACTCCTCATAATATGGATCACGGAATATTTATAGAGCTATGACATCATCAAACTCATATTCTGATCGGATATTGTGTTTATATGTTCAGCTAAGGCAACACGTGTGGTGTTCAACTTGGATATGCGAAGATGAAACCAGGAGGAGAGAGGGGATATTATTTTTTATCTTTATGAAAATATTGAATATTGTCGGTGTGTAAAACTATTCTCCGCCTTCCTCCCTGACTGTGACCACTGTTGCGACAACTCGAGACGGGTCCAGGACTCCGTTATCTTAATAATCATCTGCGATCCGTATTCCATTTCCCCAAACGGAATGGAATTTCAACGACTCTCACTCGGAGATATTTATCGCGAGCAGATGAATGAATGATAGAATCATTTTCAAGTTACAGACATTCATGTATCTAAGTCAGCAAGTATGGTCAATATCTGTATGCAATATAGTACCCATGTTGAGAGCTGCTTCCTGTGTGCTGGATTAGGCTGTGTCCTGTCAACAGACCGATGTGGCATTTTAACTAAATTATTATTTTGGTTAATATCTGAATGTAAATGTACCATTTGGTGTAAATCTGTAATCTAGTTCACCAAAAGATGAGAACATTATTGTCATGAACAATTCGCACGCCATGATAAATGGGTTCCCATCAGGAATTATGATGTACCGAACATATATCTGTCTGGAATGATCACATTCATTGTTAACCTGAAGAGCAAGCTTGTCTATTGTATATGCTCCTGTCTGTAGCCTATCGTTATTGTTGGTTTACTCCCGAGTTGGACTTCCTTCGAAGATAAGAGTATAAAAATTGATGCCAGCTGAATTTAAAAAACGATTCGTGTATTTCTGTTTCTTTCACAGGCGATCTGATGAAACATGTAATGGGAGATAGACTATTTTGAATCACTTTCAAGTTTGACATGTTCGGACACGTTTCGGTTGCGACATGTCCCAAAAGTTGGGACAAAGTCATGTTTGGGCTTAGACGTTTTATTTTGAAACATGTAGTCGGCCTTAACATGTTTCAGATTGAGAGATGTACATACAACATATGTTTCACTGTGCAGGATGTCACATGTTTCAAACGGACACATGTTTAACGACGACATGTCCATATTGAGACATCATTACCACATATGAGGATGACACGTATTTCAAATTGAAACATGAAGCCGTTTCCAAATGAAATATGTACGTACTCACATGTCCCAAAAGTTGGGACAAAATCATGTTTCATTTTGAGACGTTAAACATGTCGCCAGTTTTTACAATGTAGCTCAAGGGGTAAGAAAAATAATTAGCCGGGCATTTCGCCCTCCCCCCCCCAGACAAAACTTGGACAGGTCCCAAAAAGCCCAGGCCAGATAGGGTTAAGACCATTTTTCAAAAAATAGCACATGCTGTTAATATCAATTTCCTGTCATGACGACAATCATAATGTAATCGAGCTAGAACTTTCATATATTGCGCGCATACATTTTCTCTTATCGTTACATTTAAACACAAATGTTTTTATGACATTTTTTCGATTTCAGCCGCACCACGTATAGGCCAGACTGCCGCCTTATCGTACCATATCATTTCACTCTTGAAATTTGACACCTAAATTTTATCATTGGAATCAGTCGTTAGTCCAACGACTAACGACTGACATTGGATTATAATTATTTGGGTCCGCCATCATCCGCCTTAGAAACACGCGTTTTTGACAGAAAAGCAGGAATGTTTAAGAAAACTGACGAAAACATTCCCCAAATTCATGGAGTGTCAGCTCTCAACCTTTTTGTCGTTCCGCATGTAAGGTAGAAAGTTTTGTAAGAGGCCGTCATGCTCCACCCCCCGCCAGGTCTGGTAGGGTTAAATGATATGTTAAAAAATGTTCCTCTACATACGAACCCAGGTTCGCTGTAGCAGTGATCCTTTAGTGGGTTAGTTTGTAGTCTTCCATTTCTGAGTAAATATCGCTCACGTACCTCTCGTAAAGCTTCCCATATCTCCTCGTCAGAGCATTCGTCGAACATGTCTAAGTTATATCTCAAACTTCCGGAGAACAGAACTGGGTCCTGTAATTATTACCATACATATAGAATAGAATTGTCTACTCGATCATTCAATATTAAGCTGTCGTCCATTAAAGAATTTACGCGTCCTTAATCCAAAGACCTAAATCATACAGTAAGATTAGCACCAAATTAAAAGGATAAATGCAAGTCAACAGTTTTCAACGATGTCAGCAAAACATCATGATGTTCCAAAAATATCAAATCCGTATCGCTGATCAGGGTTTTGTCCATATGATATACGGTGTAAAGCGCTTTGATTGTGATTGTTCATATGAACACTATGAGAATCTTGAAATACGTAGGTTCATACGGCCGCTAGCCCCGGGTTGAGCGGAAGTAAACACAAGTTGCGAAACGTACCGCCATATATCTTGTACTCTACCTCGTAATTTGCTATCAGCATGCGATAAGTATCGTCAAATTTGATACAACCCTGTTTTAAAAGTTTTTGCAATAATAATTTGTGACGTTTCTTAAACTCGTCATATTTAACACAGGATCTAGCAAATGCTACTAAGCGAGATATGTATACGCCATAAGCAGGTTATTCTGGTATATTATTGTCCAGATAAGTATAGTTTACGATGTCGAATTTGCAATCATATCCTTTTCGTACAGTCGAAGGGAGAGAAGACCCGCTTCATTTTTTATAAAGATATAATTTTAAATAAGATGTGCCGCTAGGGTCATCTGTAGTTTCCTTCAAATCCAATGAAGGTGGATAGATATCCTTCACTGCTTCATCTATATGGCGATCCACAGTCTATGTAGCCTTTGGTGAAGGAGAAGGAACGGACTATGAAATATCTATAATCTGGATGCAGCAGTTGTCCCAGCCATGATCGGGGTCAGAAAAAACGCTTGCCTATAAGCAATTGCTTTTTCCTAACGGATTGTTTTGTTAAAAGCCTAAATATGTGGAAAGATGTGTTAATCGATAGAAACAGCATTACGTTCAATATCCCAGAAAACATTCACTAGTCTCCAGGTATTTGAACTCACACTTACCTGCGGTAAAACAGATATTTTCTTCCTTAGTTCACTAAGTCCAATTTTTCCAACATCGATGTTGTCAATGTGAATTTCTCCTGTTTGTTCGGCTAATCGGAATAAAAGAGTAACCAGCGAACTCTTACCAGCACCAGTACGGCCTACCACCCCAACCTAGACATTAAATAACATTTTTCCAAAACAGCAGATCAAACGCATAAAGGATTTGGGAATTTTTCAGAAATTCTATAATATGATCTATTTTTTAGATTTAATAAAAATAGGCAGATTTGTTTTTGTTCACAATATTCAGCTCGTATTAGTAAAAACGCAGATTCCTGTCGCACCGGTCACACAATCATGTTCGCAAGCTATTTCGTATCCTCAATACCGGTGTGAAAGCAACCGTGGTCCGCCAGATATGAGGGCCCAGGGACCATGGTCTCTGGAAGTCCTCCCTCGGAAACAATTGTCCCCCTATCAGCAGAAACCGGGGTCCCGGTATCGTTGGCGCCCGGGTCACTGAAATCTAGACAGGAATGTCCCGTCTCATATATATAGGGCACGGACCATGGCATCTGGCGGACAATGGGCGCTTCCACAGCTATGGAAGTCCTCAGAGTCCGGCATTCCACAGAGTCCGGTTGACCTACATATGAAACTAAAGGAATAGTAAAGACTAGAAATTCTGAACGGAGATTCGGCCAGCAAATCGGTGGTGCAGTGGGTAAAGGCATAGACGGTGGACAGTGCAGCAGAAGTTAAGATTCTGGGTTCGATCCTAGTCGGGGTCAGTTGAAAATGTTTGATTTTCTGCATTTCTCATGTACATGTACAGCTTTAGTACGTCTTGTAAAGTTACACCGTCGCATCTTTGTTAAATATATATATATTTTTTAGGAAAAAAATTATTTTATTTTATTTTATGTAATTTTATGTCAATATACATATTTACGGTGGCCCAAATACGACATGCTATTAATTTTAGTTTTATATATATATATACTTTTTCATTTTGGGTAGGGAGGGGGGAGGAATTCTTTCACTCTTTTCTCTCCACCCAGGTGCAAACGTTTTCACCTGGGTGAAAAGGTTTCCACCTGGGCGCAAACGTTATCACCCTGGTGGAAACCTGTGTTAACACTGGTGAAATCCTGTTTTCACCCAGGTGAAAATCTTTTGACCCCGGTGAAAACATTTCCATCCAGGTGAAAACCTTTTCACCCAGGTGATTGGAAAATTTCCATCCGGGAGAAAACTAAACCAACAGTTTTCACATTAACCGTAAAGGTGCGCATCTGGTATCATTAAAAAATAATCAAATAAATAAAACATAACATAAATGCAAAATAAAAAATGCCACGACATCTACATGCATCTGATTACTGCATTCATATATGGCACATCTGCGAAATGAATGGATTATATTGAGCACACTAAAAAAAAAATCTTAAAATTTAAGGAATATTCTCGACTATTACACCGGCGGAATATTCCGTAGCATGCTAAGTAAATTCCTTAACATGGTAAGAAATATTGCTTAGTTATGTCGAGGAATATTCCGCTGGTGTAACAGTCGGCGAATATTCCTTAAATTTTTAAGGATTTTTTTTTCTGTGTACCTGATCAGATGTGTGTAAAAGCTGACCACCTGTCCACAATCAGACCCATGTCATCCTTAGATCCTACCGATAGTCTGCGATATTTGTCCAAAAAGTACGAAGCCGGGAAAAGTCAGCAAGAGAAACGTTCCATACTTCGAGCTGGTCAAGGGAATTTTCTGGTAGCAGAATGCCAACAAAATTCCGTTGTTTTGATCATTGAAAGTGAATATATTTATTATGAGTATTATCTTTGATTGTTTGAGCGAGATACTATTCTTTTATGGTATAACCCATTTACATAGGAATGCGAAAAGTGAGTCCTTGTGACCCGCAATTAATATATTTTGTAGACTTTATATATGGCGAATATGTATATATTACCGGTAGTTCAACCTAAGGCGCTCGTAAACTAATGGTGTATTCGTGACAAACATCGGGTATATTTGCCTATTCCATCCAAGATTGAATAAGGATAGCCCATAGGGGACATCGAAATTTTTTTCTCCGTTTTTTTCATTACATTTTCTGCATTCATTGGGGATGTTCTTGATTTTCGCCTAGTTTCTACAAACAGATTTTAGCTTATCACATGTTTTCTTTACATTTTTGTCATTTCTAGTAACGTCGTCATAATTGACTTTATCATATGTTTTTCCAACGAAAACCAAACAAACCTCTTGGAAACGTTTACACCGTTTTAAACAGCAGAGTAAATCGATTTTTGATCAAATTTTATTCATGTAATTTTCCCAAACAAAAATGCATGATAAATTAACCGTGATTTTACCCGTGATCCTCTGCTCGGGAGGTTATTTAAATAGACTCCAAATGACCCCAACATGATAAACTACAAATTCATGGAGTGTCAGCTCTCAAGTTTTTGTCGTTCCGGAGATTGCGCAGAAAGTTTGGTGAGGGAGGGGGGCGGGGAGGTGGCGATGTCCCTCCCCCAGGCCTGGTAGGGTTAAACAAGGAATTGTTAACATAAAATAGTCCAAGATATATAGAAAACATGCAAATTTGACCCCGTCTTTGGAAGACCCACGTTAAAAGAATACAAGTAGTGGCCTAGTTACCCCACTAAATGGCAGCTTCCACACCTTTATAGAACAATTACATGTCGCGACTTGCATTCGTGGAAACAGAAGAACGTGTTGACTTGTTGTAACGTGTGCTCGCCAATATGTTGTATTCTTCATTGTAGTGAACAAGGTTACCTGACTTCATAGCATAAATTTCAAGATTTTCTGTTAACATTATCTTGTTTTTTCATTTCATTTTCGTCCTCACTCACCTCCTGAGTAGGAGGGAGAGACAGCGAGAGGGAGGCTTAGGACGTAATTGACCTACTTACAACCGGTGACGTCAACAGGTCACTCCCGGTTCCGATCACGTGATCGGAAGGACACAATAGTGGAAATGCGCACAATAGCGGAAATTATGCGCAGGGTTAAAGGTCACTTTATGTCACATGACCGGAACCGGAAGTGACTTCACAAAGGTCAGACGGAAAGGTCTGTTGGCGCCACCTGTCGGAAGTAGGTCAATAACGCCGTAACTCCCCTTTCTATACTACTCCCTGGTAAACATGTTCACGTGTACACGGGATGGAAAATCGGAAGTAGTAATCGAGGCGGACACTGGGCTCCAGGTTAGGACTTTCGTCTCCTGGAAGCCGGTGTCCCAGGACATCCAAATCCAGACCTGAATGCCCGACGGACAATTAAACCAGATCTTAGTGTCTTGAGACACTTACGTCTAGACGCGAGTGTCCCCCGGACACTGGATGCATGGGGCCACCGTTTCCGTCACACCGGTGCAATATTGGAATGAATATTTCAATTGGAAGGCATTATGAAAACATTGTATAATGCGTTTGGTTTAAACATGATTTTTATATACAAGATTGATTTTTCAAGAAATAAAATAGATTTGTAACCTATTTTTCTAATATGGTTCAATCATCTGGTAATCCCGGCTGTTAAAAGGCTTAGTAAACCATTCAAAAAATGATGTAAATGAAATAGATCCATCACTGTCCGAAAGTATTTTATATTTATTTTTTCGATTTTTTTTCTCAGCCACATCAAATGTATTCAATGCATGTGTTTATATTGTGGTCTGTTACGACCATACCATTTTTCTATGCTCTCAATTATAGCAGATACCTCCAAAACACCCATCGTTATGCTGGCTCAATAGAGAAGTAGACGTCGATAGGAAAATATTTTAGAGGTTTAACATGGAGAACAATTGCTTATTTAATAGTCAAACAACAATGCACATAGATTACATAATGGACCTAGATTATGCAACTGGACCAAAAATATGATGTTGGTTGATATTGGTTGACCAAGAAGTGAACTAACATAAAATGTATGAATACTATTTTCTACATTACAGCGTGACTTAAATATATATAATCGTAAAGTATTTAGATAAAATCGATTGTGTGGAGTCTATGAAACCATAAATCACCAGATTATTGCCAGGCGTATTCATCTTTCTTCTATATATTTCACTCTGCAATGCCATTATATCTGCATGCGGTTCAATAATAATCGCATCATCGCATGTCCGGGATTTTTTTTTTTTTTTTAAATGTTAATATCTCCTGAGGAAATTATTTCACCGCACACTGTGATGCACATCACCCATTCCAAAATCCACTGAACGAACCACTGGACGTACGGACGCGATTCATAATGCACACGTTATTACGTAAATATTACGTCTATATATTACTGAATATTTTATCCCTTAACCCTATCTGGCCTGGGGGGGCCATTATGGCCCCCTATCAAACTTTCTGCGCTATCTCCGGAACGACGAAAAATGGAGTCCTGAAACTTCGGGACTTTATAGTTTATCATATTGGGGTCATTTTGAACCCATTTGCATAACCCCCTGCGCAGAGGATCATGGGTAAATTCAAGATGGCAGCCACGTGGTGTGACAGAAAAGTGGTTTTTGTCGTATTTCTTCCAAATTTCTGATTTTCCGCGATGAAAAGTGGGCAAAAACTATTTTATTTCACATCACATTAATATTTATTAATTTATCATGCAGTTTTTGCAAAGAAATTGCATGAATAAAAAATCGACAAAAAAATGCCATTTTTGAAAATGACGTCACTGTGACGTCATCAAAGCGGCCATCTTGGATTTTTTTACATTTTCTGGTAGAGCTTGACCCAAGGGTATAGTGTGGTAAGTTTCAGCTCCCTGGCTCAAGGGATAAGAAAAATAACGAGAGATCCTGAAGGATCTTGGCGCCCACCATTGTCCGATAATTGTTAGCTAATGACAAGAGGATATTTTTGTCCATTGTTACTAAGACGATTGAGTTGTAACTTTGTTTACAGAATTTCGAATCTGAGCGAAAATGATCGAAAAAGGGGCACCGGAAAACACCAAAATATAATCTTTCTAAGTCTCAGGAGTTTCAAGATTTCTAGAAACTGTACTTATATCGGTTGTTATAGTACAAGAGAAATGAGCAAAGTTAGTCTGAAAGTGAATGTACATGTATTGAGGATCCTTCGTCTTCGTTTTGTAGTATTTTTTTTTTTTTTTTTTGCACGAGTCATCATTGGGTACTGGAAGCGAAGAAAAACGTCTTTGACACTTTGGCATACTTAAGATTTTATAATTAGGAACGAATGCTAATTCTGTTCTCTTTACTGGACTAGTTTGAGATATCTCTTTTAAGATACCATGCTCGAAAATAATAAGATGGTACAATACTTAATACTGAAGTGATCTGGTCCGATCTGTTGAAACTTCGAATTTAAAAGTGTCTGAATCCTGATTATTTCCCTTGGATCGAAACATGCAGTAGTTTACAGTTGTCGAGTTGTGACATTGTGTCACAAGAGTTACGTCCCTTCATGTAGCTGACCCGCCGGCAGACGAAAGGGTACAGCAGCTGACTTGCAACTGCATGGACTAAAGAAAACTGATTTAAAATTTGAAGAAATACATTTTAATTCCGAATTATTTGAACTCCTTGATATGGAAGGTGAAGATATGGATACTCTCTATAGTCAATATATAGAATATGCCCCACCGTTTGATCAGCCGACTCTTGTGATGCAACGTCACAACTCGGGAATACCGTATTAATTGGATTTTCGAATCGGACCAAAAAAGGTATCTTGCACAACAAGGCCCCATGTAGGACCTGTGAACCAAAAGATCCATGAAACATTTCCTGAGAATTCACGATAACAATGTTTCAATGGGAAATTCAAGATGGCCATCTGGCAGCCATACTGGATTTTCGAATCGGACCAAAAAAAGGTATCTTGCACAACTAGACTCCAAGGCGATTCTGTGTATCAAATTTGAGAAATATCCATGCAGTACTGAGAAATGACGATAACTAAGTTTCGTGGGGAAATCCAAGATGGCTGCCTGGTGGCCATATTGGATTTTCGAATCGGTCCAGAAGAGATATCGTGCTCAACCCCACGTGGGACGTGTGTACCAAATTTGAGAAAGATCCATGCATTAGTTCCTGAGAAAACGCGATAACAAGGTTTCATGGGGAAATCCAAGATGGCTGGCTGGGGGCCATATTGGATTTTCTAATCGGAACAGAAAAGGTTTCTTGCACAACTAGACCCCAAGGGGAACCTGTGTACCAAATTTGAAAAAAAGATCCATGCAGTAGTTCCTGAGCAATCGCGGTAACAAGGTTTCATGTGGAAATCCAAGATGGCTGCCTGTTGGCCATATTGGGTTTTCGAATCGGACCAGAAAAGGTTTCTTGTACAACTAGACCCAAAGGGGAACCTGTGTACCAAATTTGGAAAAGATCCATGCAGTAGTTCCTGGGAAATCGCGGTAACAAGGTTTCATGTGGAAATCCAAGATGGTTGCCTGGTAGCCATATTGGATTTTCGAATCGGACCAAAAAAGGTTTCTGGAACAACTAGATCCCAAGGAGAATCTGTGTACCAAATCTGAAAAAGATCCATACAGTAGTTCCTGAGAAATCGCGGTAACAAGGTTTCATGTGGAAATCAAAGATGGCTGCCTGGTGGCCATATTGGATTTTCGAATCGGAACAGAAAAGGTTTCTTGCACAACTAGGCCCCAAGGGGAACCTGTGTACCAAATTTGAAAAAAAAGATCCATGCAGTAGTTCCTGAGAAATCGCGGTAACAATGTTTCATGTGGAAATCCAAGATGGCTACCTGGTGGCCATATTGGATTTTCGAATCGGACCAGAAAAGGTTTCTTGTACAACTAGACCCCAAGGGGAACCTGTGTACCAAATTAAAGATCCATGCAGTAGTTCCTGAGAAATCGCGGTAACAAGATTTCATGGGAAATCCAAGATGGCTGCCTGGTGGCCATATTGGATTTTCGAATCGGAACAGAAAAGGTTTCTTGCACAACTAGACCCCAAGGGGAACCTGTGTACCAAATTTGAAGAAAAAAGATCCATGCAGCAGTTCCTGAGAAATCGCGGTAACAAGGTTTCATGTGGAAATCCAAGATGGCTACCTGGTGGCCATATTGGATTTTCGAATCGGCCCAGAAAAGGTTTCTTGCACAACTAGACCCCAAAGGGGAACCTATGTACCAAATTTGAAAAAGATCCATGCGGTAGTTCCTGAGAAATCGCGGTAACAAGAATTGTTACGGACGGACTGACGACGGACGGACGGACGACGGACCACGGACGAAAAGTGATTTGAACTGCCCACCATCTGGTGATGGTGGGCTAATTAGGTGGGGGGGGGGTGCCATTTCGGCCCCCTCCCCCAGGCCTGGACAGGTCAAAGCCCAGGCCAGATAAGGTTAATCTATTTTCTGTTGTATTAGCATTGTCAAGTATCTGCACGTCAAACAAGACAACAATGTTCGATAGATCAATTTTTGAGGCCATATTGGCTACTTTTTGGAAGAGCGATGCCATTCGATTAAAAAATAAACACAATAGATCATCTGTCTGATTGCATGACCCTCTGAGCAATCAATAACGAGTAAATTCAAAATGGTGACCACAAGAGTGTACTAAATTTGGTGCTGTACTGACTGGGCTGATCAGTGTCCAGAATAATAGGAACTGTGGACACTCTCGTGTTCTGGCACATGTAGGCACCGTCGTGATATGACTGAAACAATGTTGAAAACGACGTTAAATCCTACTCACTCACTCACTCACTAAATTTGGTGTTTTGTTTATAATTTTCTTCAAAATGGGAACATTTCCTGTGTCAAATTTTCAGGAACAAATCTATTTCACATCAAAGATAAACGAAATGAGAAAAATAAGCAAAACAGATAAACTATACTCCGAAAATGCACGATGAGTTTCATCAAAGCGGACAACGAAATTCCTTGTACATTTTTCTGGTAGAACATTACCCAAATATATATTGTGGAAAGTTTCAAATTTCTAACCCAAGAGAGACAAACATGTGTAAACACCAGCAATGGCCGTCTCTAGAAGGGTTCAATGTGGTTCACTTTCGAATATTGACCTGCCTACACTATGCACACAGAAGTACCTTCATCCCAATTTGTATGCCAGTTCATAAAAGCAAGCACTGCTGACCGAATCTGCTTGCTGATTAGCTTAATATGAGCAACTAGCTTACTTCTGTCATTAGCAGCCTGTTGTACATCTCCGAGTTTTCTGCATCCATTATTGCAGTACCATCTTATCAGCAGACTCTTCCGTCATAAATGGCCTGGTAATAACCCAGAGACGATTTAGTTGATAGAGGTCCCTATCTTAGGAAACAATGCTCCTATCATAAATATACTCACCTTCTCCATAGCTTTTATTGTCAGGTTAATATCCTTGAGCACCAGTGGAGCGCCTTCGTAGTATTTCAAATTAACATCTTTTAAGACAATTTCCCCTTGTGAAGGCCAACTAGACGATGGAGGTGTCGCCGATGTTCTCGGAGTTTCAGTCTTCAGTTTCGTGTATGATAACACTCTTTCCACAGAGGTCATCTGTTGGACAAGATAAATCAAACAATTCTTAGTTAAAATAGCATTCATCAAGCAGTCGACACACGCAGTCAGAACTGTAAATGTATGATGAATATAATGTCGTGAGCCCATCCCACTGGGTTGGGATGGACAGCCCAGCCCATCCCGTTGATCGCTTAGCGATCAACCCACAACAATCCATATTCAAAATATTGAAGAATTATCTCTCAATGTTCTTGTCATATTTAAATAAATAACCTCATCCCAAGATGCCTGAATATAGCCGAATTTAAGACCGCTGTTCTTCTCGAACGCTGATTTGTGAATAAAAGTTTTAATACCCCGTTGTTAATGCAGAATCGAGCTCCAAGTTGAACATTATCCGGGCACAATGAATCTAAACTTTATCCTGATACATTTCTTGTATTCTTGTTCCATTCAAATAAGAAAGAAAACTAAAACATGTTGTTCGATTCATACCAAGGATAAAACTTTTTTCGAATCTGAAAGTTTCAAGATTCTCAGCGATAAGCTGGTGGATATCTCATTAGTTTTCACTGAAGTAAATTGCAATCAATCATCTCAATAACACGAAATATATATGTTGTTCAGCTTTTATTTCAGTAAATTAAAACTTTGTGATAATTTTGATATTCTGATAAACACATCTGACTTATTATTTGAATTTAAATGAAGCGGTTTCTTTTTGATAATTTAGTCTTCAGATTTCCTCGCTAATAAATTTCTCATAAAACTATTGTAGTATTCAAACCAAATGTGTGCCTCATTTCTGTTTTGTTTCCCTCTGAAAATGGTTTAATAGTAGTTCAACTAAAAACATGGATAACTTTGAAACGGAAGCAAAATTAGAAAGAAAAACTATATTTAAGAGTCTGAAAGTTCAAATATTTTTAGCAAAAAGATTTGACTCAATTTTCATAAACCGCTGCATTTAAATTCCGAAAACTCAGATGTAATTTGTCGGTCAGCGTTTTTGCCTGTGGGGTCATATGACTTCTTCTCATTACGCAGGCATTGTTTCCCACTACTCTTTTAATATTCTGTATAATTATTGTCTGTATATGGTGCGATTCAACTGGTGGACGTTTCGTCCCTTAGGTGAATAATGATTCGCTTGTCGGCGGCGGGCCACACAAGTATTTGTTCTGAATACGAACTTGCATTCTCTGAATACTTGTTTGGGAATGTTTCGTCCATCTGGTGGTCACATAGTACATTATTTTCTTCAGATTACTTGATAGGGTTATTACAGCACAATTTGCTCCGAAATATTTGTGTTTAATACCGCTCAAGCCGGTGTTGAATGTCGTGTGGTGATGCCATTCGAGTTGTCCACATGAACCTCTAATAAAAGCGTGGCTGGGATACGAATCATCAGAAGGATCACTTTGGTTTTTTTTTAGGTATATGCAATCAGTATATTACTCCGTGGGGTCATCTGGCTCCTTGTCGGTATGCGGGAATCGTTCTCCATCACCCTTTCAATGTTGTGTTTAATAAGAATATCACGATTATCACACAATTTGAATCCCCTGATTGAACAGGTTTCAGAAAATATGTTACAAGTTTATTTATAGGCATGCTGCGGATTTGATGAAGTAATAGATTTTTCCTACTTTTCCTCGTCGAAAAGCAGGAAAGATCACTTTTCTGTTACCTCACATGGTCGCCATTTTGAATTTAACCATGATCCTCTTGTGGGGTATGCAAATAGGTTCATAATCACCCCAATATCACAAACCACTAAACTCACCTCTGTCTCTAGCTGACAAAAATATCTTGTAACCGTTTGGAAACACCCAACACCTGGCACCAAGTAGATCAATGCCAGCCCCATCATATCGCCAGAGACACCTGTAGGTTTATACCTATTGCATATTATTATCAGTATCTGTCACACAGACCAAGACACATATACTATGATTTTACGGAACACGCGTCTTTACTTTTAAGATTCATCCCCATAAGTTATCATGCTATAAACCGCGGGCACTTCAAAGGATGTAGTGTCACTCTGGCCGGCTGTGATTTTATTCCCAATTTCATCCCCTGAATAAGCCCGCTACAAGATATCATGCTTACCGCGGGCACGGCATTGGCTGTAATGTCATTCTGACCGGCTGTGCTTTTATTCCCGAAAAAAAGTGTTCATCTGATAAAATTTCCCGAATAATTGTATCTGAAATAACATTGAGGAACTGGATTTCCGACATTTTAAATTCGAAATATCACAGGATATTTATTCGGTACCTTGAGATTTATTTTGCTAAGCGAAAAGAGTTTAGTATGTTGTTGTTTATTTCGGACCGGAAAATGAATTGGGCGGCACGAAATGTCTGTCCCATTTTAGTTTCAGAACGTATGCATGGAACATCGGTCATAATTTATTATTTTCCTTCGGTCTATTGTATTCCTTATTGGATTGTGATTGCATTATACCCATACACTTCAAACTTTGTTTCGTTGTACATCCTGCTTACTGCCATACAATTAAATGCTCGACTGTTCGAACAAAAAGTACGGTCGTTCTTGGTGACTGACCCATTTGCTGGTGATGCACGCGGTATCAGGCTGACGCTATTTCATATGGTCCGTTGTTTACCCAACCAGTTATATTAGCCATCGGTTTATCACAGTCCGAGGCAAGTTTGGGAATATACATATCAAATGTGACAAACCGCGTAACTCGTCCAGTTATAGAATCTAAGATCAGACCCAAAACATAAGTAATTGTCGCGTGAGACAATAAACAACTTCCGAAGCGATTGTTCTGGACTTGCCTACATTTTCAGCTGGTGATGAAACGTTGGAAACCCATATGGTATGTACCCCATCCTTGATTGGGTATGGGGTAATTCCCCCCCCCCCTCTCCGCCACCCCGAAATATTTCTCAACCTGAGTTAGGCAAGGTGACGTAACTACTACCACATTACATATTTGGCCAAGCCTTACCAGATGGCAAACAAAACAGATGGTCGCACTAGTGACGTAACGGTCACGTCCTATCACCAGATGGCAATTTCAGCTCATTGTCAAAATAGTTCGTGGGACATTTTCAGCACAGAAAATGCTTAATATTTCCGATATTTAATATTATAGGGGAAATAAAACACTTGAGGTTGAAACACGCCGAACATCTGTCGAAAAATGATTCACCAAATTTTGATTATCCTGATGGGCGCAATTTTGAATTTACTCATGGTACTTGGTACTTTGAACCTAAAATTGGGCTATAGATATATATGTGGTCGATTTTCTAGTTTGTTACCTAATTCGTTTCCATTCCGGAGTTACAGTTATATATTTTCCAAAACATCAACGGGTGAAGTATGACCTTGATCTTGTATGAGTTTGGATGAAGATGCCTTGTAAAATTGGCTAATTATATGCACGTCACATCTGCGACATATCCTTCAATTGCTTTGAAGATATGCGTGCAAAAGTTCGCCAAGGGAGATAACCCCTCCTGTCAGATAGATTTAGGGAATTTTCTGAACTCTTCCTTCTCAATCATTTCTTAAAAAAACATTTGCATGTGTCACGTTCTACTTCTCATGTTACTCGTGTGTTTTTTTCTTCATAGAGTGACAATGTGTACAATATCATCATATTTGGCCAAAAATTAAATAATTATGTGTATAAAAGCGTCTGATCTAACAGTCGGTGGTCAGAATACTTTCTTCGTCCATCATCGTTAACCATGCAGATTCACACGTAGCTATAAGTATGAAATGCAAGGTCGTTTTAAAAATTAGAATTGTCAGGTGGAAAAAAATTCCCGCTCAAATTTAATCTAGGCGATCTTGTCTGATTTGCAACGGATTATAAGAAGATTTGATGCATACAGAGAAGCATAGAAGAAGGGACACTATTCTACGGGATATTTTCCCCCTTTTCACCGGCACAGAATGCGAATACAAATATAAGCATACGCTCGTTTCTTGCAACATAGAAAAGGTAAATAGTTTTAAATTATACAGGCAATATACCATGAAATCCATAAGGTAAAATTCGTTTCAGGAAGTCCTCTTACCCAAATACTCATGGCCCATATATTGATGGATCGTTGATATACATTTGCATACCACGAAGAAAACAGCACAGAAAACGAATGATGGGTTAAAATGCGATGCAATATATACGATTACTAAAGGAAAATACGCATTGAATTTGGACCTGCGTGCAATTCTCTTCATTTACAACATTAACCCTATCTGGCCTGGTCTTTTGGGGATCTGCCAAGGCCTGGGAGGGGCGATTTCGACCCCCTAATTATTTGTCTTACCCCTTGAGCTAGGGGGCTGAAACCTACCACACTATACCCTTCAGGATGGTCGCTTTGATGACGTCACAGCAACGTCATTTTCAAAATGCCAGTTTTTGATCGATTTTTCTGTCAAATTTTTCGAGTTCTTCATTTATGCAATTTCTCCGAAAAACTGCGTGATGCATTAGTAAATATTAACATGATGTGAAATGAAATAGCTCTTGCCCACTTTTCGTCGCGAAAAAGCAGAAACTTTGAAGAAAAACTTTTCTGGTACACCAGGTGAGCGCCATCTAGAATTTACCCATGAACGTCTACTCGGGAGGTTAGGAAAATAGGCTCAGAATCACACCAATATGATAAACTATAAAGTCATGGAGTGTCCCCTCTAAATTTGTTGTTGTTCCGGAGATAGCGCAGAAAGATTCCCCCAGGCCTGGTAGAGTTAATGTAGACTTTTTTATAAGGAAAGTTTTGACATTAAATTTTTCAGCCTGACCCTAATGTCGATCATGTGATTTGTATATCTGCCACTGTAAATATGTATAATTCCACTGTTTCGACATCTCACAACGTTGGTATTATCGAATGGAGTGTGTATACAAATAAACCACTTCTGCCATTAGTTACACTAAGTGTATACGGTTCTTTGTATTATAAACAGGTGTCGTCGTTTGGAAGAAAGGCCGTCCCAATCTCCATGTATGTTTTTCCGTTCTTGATTAACCCTTTCTGGCCTGGGCTTTATGGGACCTGTCCAGGCCTGGGGGCCATTTTGGCCACCCCCCTAATTATTTTTCTTACCCCTTGAGCTAGGGGGCTGAAACTTATCACACTAAACCCTTGGGTCAAGCTCTACCAGAAAATGTAAAAAAAATCCATGATGGCCACGTTGATGACGTCACAGTGACGTCATTTTCAAAAACGGCATTTTTGGTCGATTTTTCTGTCAGATTTTCCGAATTTTTTATTTTTGCAATTTCCTTGCAAAAACTGCACACAAAATTAGTAAATACTAATGTGAGGTGACATAAAATAGTTTTTGCCCATTTTTCATCGCGGAAAAACAGAAATTTGGAAGAAATATGACCAAAACATCACGTTTCTGGTACACCACGTGGCCGCCATCTTGAATTTACCCATGATCCTCTGCTCGCGGGGTTATGCAAATAGGTTCAAAATGACCCCAATAAGTTAAACTGTAAAGTCACGGAGTTTCAGCTCTACAGTTTTTTGCCGTTCCGGAGATAGAGCAGAAAGTTCGGTATGGGGGGGGCATAATGGCCCCCCCCAGGCGGGGGCATAATGCCCCCCCCCCCAGGCCAGGTAAGGTTAAAGTATCCCATGAGAATATAATTATTATCCAATGGGGACAGAATTAGTTTCTCTTGACGATAGAATCCCGTCATGATAATATGCTTTAGATACTTTTAATATACATGTACAGTATGTACTAGTTGGTAAGGGGAGAACGCACCTGGTTATTTCACAGATAAAGTAATTCCATACCTTCTTTACTGAAGATCGCAATGAAGACAGTAACGTTCAAATATATCGAACACGCCAGTAGCAGATACAGTGAATAACATCTTTCTGTTGCCCTTCCCATAAAATAACCCGCCGAATAGACATCTTGGATATGGCTAAATTTTGTGATACAATCGTTACACAGCTTCATAGAGCGTATAGTTGGCAGGCCAGCTATCGTGTCTGTCACAAATGAGAAAGCAGGGCTTCGCGCTGGAAACAAAAAAAAGAAGTATACTTTTCAAAAAATAGATGCCATGCACTAGGCACTATCAAAAATGTTGCAACAGGTAACATTGTGTTGATGATGCAACATCAATTCATATACTGCAAGCTGTTCATGTTCGCGAATATTGGGGTAGATATGCATAATTAAATTGAATTTCGGCTCACCGCACATTCGACAGGTCGAGAAACGTCAGAAAAAACCCCAACAACGATAGCCTATAGGAAAATTGCATAGGTTATAATTAGTACCCAAGCTGGTTTACTCGCAAAGTTACGTCATGGCAACGAATAGCTTTTGAAAGACCAAATACAATTTAAAATCCCCGCATATTGTGATGCGTTTCAAGAAATAAGAAATATTTTCTTGTCCTTTCAGAAAACTTAAGTCGAAAATTTCTATTTATTATCCAACATGATTACCCCGAATTCATCTTCAATATTAATGTAGATTCACGAGGTCTGAATTCTTTGAATTATTTCAGAACATAGAAAGTCATTTCTTATTTTGTATAAGAAAAAAAATCAATCAATGGGGTAAAACATTTTCTCCTGGGTATGCTAAATCTTTCTTGGATGAGATACACTGAGATTCGGAACTAGTGATTCTGATTTGAACATACAGATGAATGTGGAAGCTATCATCCCGAGCAAATTTGTGGTAATTATGTCAGATTCTAAATAGTATTATTCCACTTAAATTTAGAAACACATCAACAGTTGCAAGAACTTTCGAAAAGTTGCATTCTTGTTTTGGATTAATTATTTGAAAACAAAAGATTGGTGGTGTTGATTAACAGATTTAATTATATACTAGTGACAATTTCTGGGCCGAGCGACGCTCACATTGGCGTGCAACTTTTGCCTCTAATTATGTCGAACCACCCTCCAAATTCTTTCCCGTACGAAGAAAGCACAAGTGCTGAGGTTAAAACGGAAATAAGTTGAAGCATCCTTGTACATCTTGAATATGACATGAAGCGATAGGTGCCTGCGGCAGCTTCGTGTCATACACAGCGATCAATCGCGATTTTGCTCAAAAAGGCAAACTTATCTGCGGACTCAAACAATGATCGTCCAAGCAGAATAATAAATGTTTTCACGCTACCATTGCGTGTCTGAATTAATTGATCAATTGATGAATTTTACTCACTATCGCTCTTTCGTGATAAAAGTGACAAAACTGTGCTTCCAGTAAGCTATGACCTCGGTTTAATTATTACAAGGTCCTTGTCATTAGTTTATGTTATAGACAGAGAAGATTTCTGAAACACAATTTTATTAATGTGATTATCCGATTAAATCTTCTACAGGTGAACCGATAGCACCTGCTCTTCTTTTGTAATTAACTAATAATGAGATCATTTGGTACTCATCGAAAATTCCCTGCAAGAGTACGCTTCTAGTGGTTTAAATAATATAGTACCTTTCCCGAGTCAGTTTATACATACCTATAGCCTCCAGTCGGTTGAATTGTCTTATCGTCCGAACGGCTATATGTGAAACAACGTAAGCTACGGCAATGAAAGGGATCATTGCAAATGTCATCCATTCATAAGTAAAACACATCGTTCCCATAAATACGATCAGTGGGACAGCTTCCTGTAAATATTAGACAGCGAAACTAAACATAGACATGGTGGTATTTCTACAATTTATTGTATTCTCTCCACATTCCCTAGCTAATTTTGCAGGAAAACTGACTGCGATCAGTCTATAGTTTGCGACATTGACAAGCCTTCGATTTCCTTCGTACGAAAATCAGCGGCTATAGGTTTCCGCCATGTTCAAACAGAGGCGAATACAGGTGAACATTACTCGATCATCGCTCAGTTCTCAATTATTTTTTCGTCTTTCCACTTAGACCAGTTAAAGAAATATGGTCAATTTGACCAACGATTTGATCACATAAACTATGTCCAGTCACGTATGTGCCATAAAATATTTCGTCTGTGTATCCATATCTACTTGACAGGGCACAACTTACAGCACTCTGTAAAATGTAGGTGTATTAACCCTATCTGGCCTGGGCTTTTTGGGATCGGTCCAGGCCTGGGGGGGCCGAAATGGCCCCCCCTAATTATTTTTCTTACCCCTTGAGCTAGGGGGCTGAAATTTATTACACTATACCCTTGGGTCAAGCTCTACCAGAAAATGTAAAAAAATCCAAGATGGCCGCTTTGATGACGTCACAGTGATGCCATTTTGAAAAACGGCATTTTTGGTCGATTTTTTGGTCAGATTTTCCGAATTTTTTATTTTTGCAATTTCTCCACAAAAACTGCATGAAAAATTAGTAAATATTAATGTGATACGAAATAAAATAGTTTTTGCCCACTTTTCATTGCGGAAAAGCAGAAATTTTGAAGAAATATGACAAAAAATCACTTTTCTGGTACACCACGTGGCCGCCATCTTGAATTTACCCATGATCCTCTGCTCGGGGGGTTATGAAAATAGGCTCAAAGTGACCCCAATAAGACAAATGATAAAGTCACGGAGTTTCAGCTCTCCATTTTTTTGCCGTCCCGGAGATAGTGCAGAAAGTTTGGTAGGGGGGCCATAATGGCCCCCCCAGGCCAGGTAGGGTTAAGGGCAAGTGTTTGTAAAAAGGGCTGCCACAACCTGCACTATACAATAAAACATCATCTCGGCCACACACGCCCAGTCCAACGTGATTTTGTAATTTAATGATGTTGATTTATATGGTATTCACCATTATCAGGTTCTTCTGCAATATTTAAATCCAGAAACGAGTAGCATTAACTATGTCAAAGTTGAAGCTCAGGTGGTAAGAGAAACTCTACAGATTAGATTAACGCTGACGGTTAAAATATTCTTTCTCTCAAAAATTATTTTCAAATAGAAAAAATGCTTCATGGTTGCTATACTCCATAACAAATTGTGATTTCGATGTCAAAGTTGTGATCGTCTTTTCTGTGCAGTCGCAGTGTCCGATCATTTAGTCAGACAAACCATGAGTAGGGTCGATGCACCATCAGCGATTTCGCTGACGTCAAGTGGGGACGGGTAAAGGATTATCCGAAGCGTGACCCTCTATATATTGTTTGTTGAAAATAGAGGAACGTAACATACCATGAGACATTCAACCTTGGACGAAGAACCCGCCACTCCAATGGGGACAGAGGTTCTGTTTGTTGCCAAAAAAGATAGGTTCCGAAAAATATTGTATTATAATGGCGGTTGTCGACATTCCCCGGCGAGCTCAATTAGCGAAAGTACCTATGAATTTCCCCCAAGAAGAAGAACACTTCTATTTCTATTTCCAGGTTTATTTCAATTCTAGGGAGCTTTCAATATATAGTTTGTGGTTTTGTGACCTTAAAACGCATGATATCTATAATTCCGTATTATGGGGAGAGCAATACAAAGACACGCTGAGCTTGCTAATTATTCCATAGGACGTGCATATAATTTAGACAATGTTTGTTCACTTGGCCTACAACGACAAAAAAAACTTTAGCATAGCGAATGAGTTTGGTCAAGGGGAAAGCATAATATGACCCAATCTTACGCAATATAACCATTTGAACAAATTTAAAACGTGGTATCCTATCTTGAAACTATATTACCTATATTGTAATTGTAAATTACTCGCGTAAATGCAACCTGGGAGCATTCCCGTGGTTCTGCCAATTAGATCCATACATTCACTGATAAATTCAGTCCGAAGAGAAAACATTTCAAACCAAGACGGTATGTAAAGAGCAATTGTTCAATTCGTATTGTTAAAAGTAGCTGTCCTTGGATATTAGGGAAAACAATCTTTGCTGAAGCCAGTATAATATACACCAGACCATAGGTATTATTTACCATACATTTCATGTAGTGAGATTTTGTGGGCCTGTCGACTAAACTGAAAACAAATTATGCGTCCCAATAAATGTTAAGTTAGAGCTAAGCTTCAAACGACAGAGAACAATTGAAATGAATTTGCAAACAAAACAAAAACTTACGGTGAAGCAAGTCCATAGTCTAAATCGTAAAACAGAGTCTATGATACCAAAATCTCTGGAGAACCTGTTCAAAATTCTTCCTGGAAAAGATTTAACAAATGAATCAAGCAATTCCCTCGTGTTGTCTAGTCGATATCAAAGGGTCATGTGGTTTACTGGGATTGCGAATTGATTATACATTCATTACAATGTTAACCATGGCATATGATCCGTTTTATGTCGGAATTATTATATTTATTATTTTTGTTTCGACTTAGGATTTACAATGGGAATATTGAACATAGTACGTTAAAGCTAACATAATTTTGGAACTGTAGAGAAATTAATATTCGGGCAATACAACTCTTCATGCCTATGTCTCCCTTTCTTCAATTCAATCTATCGCGGCCTTTTTATCGAAGCACAAGTACGCAGGCAACTAGGTAAAATCTGCTTAAAATTGTAGGTCATTTGACTCTAATCTGGCCAGTGTATTTGTTAAGGATGCATAGGGGTTGTGACAATTATAACAGGACATCGTGCCCACCGGACAATGAAGAAACATATATGTTTTACAATAACAAGCCAAATAGGTTTGTATTATTGGAAGATTTTAGATTCCATCGGTGAATGACTGTTCGACCTGCGGCCCCCGTGGGGTTAACTGCCATGTGTGAAAAGGAATAGGACTCTGCCCTTGGGGTCAAGGGTGTTAACCCTACCTGGCCTGGGTGGGGGGGGAGGTGGCCTCCTAATGAACTTTTCTCTGCTACTCCGAAACCACAAAACCGAGGAGGCTGAAACTTGGTGACTTTTAAGCTTATTGAGCCTATTTTCATATACCCCCGGGCCGAGGATCATGGGTAAATTCAAAATGGCGGCCATGTGGTATCCGCGAAAGTCGTGTTTTTCAATCTTTTCGCTCCATTTTTTCACATTTTCCTTGCCTCAAAGTCCTTGAAAGTATGTTATTCATGAATAACTAATTAGTCTATATTTTATATTTTTTTTTCGAGAGAGAAAAATTGGAGAAATGAAAATTTCGAAAAATCGACTCCAAAAAGGCCGAAAAATGGCTTCCGAGAAGATGACGTCACTGTGACGTCATCATGGTGGCCATCTTGGATTTTTTTACATTTCCCGGTAGAGCTTGAGCCAAAGATACTGTGTGATAAGTTTCAGCGCTCTACCCTTAGTGGTAGGGGGGGCACTTTCCGCCCGCCCCTCCCCCCAGGCTGCGATACACCCCAAATCGCCCAGGCCAGATAGGGTTAAAAGGAATAGGGGCCTACCCGTGTGATTTCCGGGTGTAAAAAGTAATAGAAACCAAGCGTCGTGATATGGCTGAAATAGTGTTGAAAGCGACGTTGAATAATATTCACCCACTCAATCATCCCCATTTCGTTTCGTCGCTGTTGTCACATGAGCATGAAAAGCATGTGTAAATTACATGCCCGGTGGCTCGGGTCCAATATCGGGTCATTGCTCTCATAGCGGAGTGAATTTGTCTATTTAGTATTCTTTGACTACAATATAATTTTCTGGCTAAAACCATCCAGGATTGAGTTTCACTGACTTTCGGTTTCATTCTACTTTCTAGCTATATTGGTTGCTGAACATTTGGTAGCTGAATTAGTTTTGCCCCCACACATCGTCTTACCTATTGGATGGGAATCAAAGAATATCATTTTGGCCATCATTACAGCAGGAAGGACACTACGGTGAAGATTGCGACTAGCAAAGGACATCAGTAATGCCAACAGTGACAATGCTAGGAGAAAGGAGATCCACGAAGACCCAAGAAATACTATATAGTACATCTGATCCTGGTTGGTGTGATCGATGACAAAATTAGACAAATTCTGCGATTCGTCGCCAAAGGCGGTACGATCAGTCTTGGAAATGTTCCAAACGGTAGAGACAATGGCAGTCTGATTTCCATCTGTCGCTGGACTGGAGAATCGTAAACAATCTTTTGTCCTGTATAATAATAAGAATCATTTAATCAGATAAGAAAGATTAATATTTTATTTTGCGTCGGGAGGGACTGTCCCCTCTCCCTCTCGTGGCGCGCGCATTGTTGGGAGAGTCGACATTTTAAACACCCGTCTACAGGTCAATATGTTTATCATGTCACTGGTAATGATATATTTTGCTTATTACGTATGTGGATTTAGGTGCTGATGGGCGGAGGTGTATGTATTCCTCAAACGTTAACACGGACCGCGGTTAGCATATGAGTATCGGTAACGACGCCTGGTGTAATATCGTTGATCACGGCGCATCTTCATAAAAGGGTTATCTATCGCTGGACTGTTCTTGAACAACAACAGATTAACAGAAAGATTGTTCATTGGAATATATTGACAAGGTATGTATATGAACTCCGTGGACGGTCGATGCCTACTGCGATGCCCGAAAATGGACATCCAAATTTCAACAATAGTTTTCTTATATGCCGTTACAAATCACAACTAAGAGCAAAGCGCTAAAATAATAATAATAATAATTTGTTTCCATTAACTCAGTAAGGAAGCTTTCTACACACCTCGTTCACGATTCAATCTCGACATATTAGTGAGGTGGCTTAGGGCCATATTTTGGGGAGATCGTGACACGCTGGACCAAAGCACCAAACTTGGCACACTCATCACTTGAGGCATGTAGAACAATATCAGAAGGGGTGCCCTTTGCTCTGGGCTCTGTGATGCCCTCTGGCCCCCAAAAGGGCATCTGAGGGGCAATATTGTTATGTAAAGAATAGTTAGCCTAGAAACAGCTTCGTTATTTTCATTATCCTTCAGACTGGGAAGCTGAAACTTGCCACACGGTATCACTGGTTCATGCGCTACCAGAAAATGTCACAAAATCCAAGATGGCGGCCATGATGACATCACAGTGACATTATATTCCCAAAATAAGTCATTTTACGGACGATTTTTCGGACCGATTTTCCCCATTTTTTATTTGTGGAGTTTTTTCCACTGAAACTACCTGGTAAATTAGTAAATAATCATCTTATTTGAGGTAAAATACTGTTGAGCACTTTTACGAAGAACAACACATTAATTTTGAAGGAATACGCTGAAAACAGAACTTTCTGGTACATCCTAATGTTATCCATTATGAATTTACTCATGAACCTGTGCTCCGAGTTTTATGGAACAGGAAAAAAAAATAACATCAGTATCATAAGCTATACCTGCTCTAAGTTACAGCCCTCGACGTTTCTTCATTTTGGAGTATCGGGGAAAAGTTTTTTTGCGAAGGGAGAGCCGGGTGGCTGAAACCACCTATACCAATTCGGTTTACATAATCGCCTGTGTAAAAGGAAACAATCGCCCCCTATCCACGTAAAAATTGACAATTCATCTTTTCATCTCGTAAAATGGGAAAAAAGATTTTTAGGGTATTCTAGCATTTACCAGGTTCACCCCATGTTGAGACGTTTACTTCATCAGACGTCCTCGATGCTCATCCATTAATATCCGATGAGTTATTTGTTTGAGTTGATCTGTCATCACAGCTCACAAGCTAGCGTACCTAATTCCGCTTAAGGCGTTGCTAGGGGCCGTGGGGATACTTCATAGTATCCATATTAACAGCTGCAATAAAAGCGCGGCTGAGATACTAAGGCTACGACCAGGAATCCACCGTATTCTCGGGTCTGCAGGTGAGCCAAGGGAAGCTTTCCTGTTAAGGGAGGGAATTTGGCTTAATGTCACACTCAAGTTTGTTTCACTCATATGGTGACAGTCAGTTAGGTTGATGGAGGAAGCCGGAGTATCCGGAGAGAACCACCGCCCTTCGGCAAGTAACTGACAAACTTTCACACATGGGCCAGCTGGGCTCGAACCCGTGCAGGTTCAGTGGTGTGAGGCTAGCGGTCACCAGCGAAGCGCCTTAGACCACTCGGCCACCGAGGGCCCCTCTCTTTCCTGTTAAGTCATATGGTTGCTTTTTAGTCGCCAGACGTCAATTTTTCCCACTTTTTGCATATCGCTCCAATTTCAATCTATCTACTTCTAAGTTCGAGAGAAGAATAGCTTAATTAACAAGTGTTACACGGGTCGGGGACTTGTGTTTAGTTTTACACATCTCTGTTTGTATATTTGTGACCGCCGAAAAAAGCAAAAAAAATTGGACGCAATGGTACGAACCTTCATCTCAAGAGTGTTGGAGTCAGTGAGGGTGAAACTGAAAAGAACAATCCCAAAAAGGGCATCTTACGCCGGTTGGAAGCCGGGATTTTTTATTGGAAGGCCATCAAATTTCATCAGGATAGCTAACAGAGCTGTATGGCCAGAAAAGGGACTCTAAAACCAAGAAGGAATCAAAAGAACATTTAACGCCCAATGGGGACCGAGAACATGATACAAGTAAGGGTGAGTGAGTGAATAGAATTTAGCGTGGCTTTCAACAATATTTCAGCTATATCGCGACGAACCAACTAAGCACCACCCAATCAAGTTGCGTTCCTGTTACTTCAAACAAGAAATCTTTGAAGAAGCATGGAACCAGACACCCTCCATCCACCCTATAAAACACTGAGGACAGCACACAAGACACAGACAGCCGCTTTACATGGTGCAATAAGGACAAGTGATATTACAGTGCTAGACATCACATTATCAAGTTCCTGTTGCTTCTCAGCAAAATGCCTTGAAGCAAGCAAAATGCTTTGAAGCAACAAGAACCTGTACCCACCCAATCACCCGCGCAACATAAGAGTAACTTGTTATAGCGATGGTCTATATATTGTCATTGAATGGACACAGCTTTGGTCGAATGTTCATGGAACTTTGTCAAGATAGCTGTGGGAATACCAAATGTGAAAATAGAGGCCCGCAATATTGGGGGGTTTCTTCGGACAAAAGCCTGTCAAACATTTTCAGGATAACTATAGGGATCTCAGAGAGTGAATAGACACAGAAAAATGATCGGAAATTGCATTTAACGCCCATTGAGGGACAGGAACATGAAATTAACATTAAAATAACACGTTGACTTCTATCCGTCGCTATTGACATGACTGAGAGTGCTTAGGACGATTTCAGGTTCAGAGGCAGATTGGGGGAGGGGTCTGAAACTACACCTTATTCCCACTGGGTGACAATACCATTATATTTACACATTTACATGTGCATGGTTCAGGACCCGTGCAATACTTCAATTATATGTCGGTTCTGCAGGCACACCCACTAGTAAAATGATACTGAATAGGGAGGATCCTGTGTTCAATTGTTATTGTTGGATTCAGCTTCATCCAACCTACCCCACACCCCGCTCTTCCCAATAAAATTTTCTCTGATGCTCGGAACTGTTGAGAGCTGGCACTTTGTGTCCATATAGCAAATCATATTAGGGCCATTTAATTCTCGGAGAAGAGCATCATGGGTAAATTCAGAATGGACGACAGTTGTGTTTTTGTCGTATTTTCTTCAAAATTGGTGTATTTTGTCTACGTGAAAGTGCATAATAATATTTTATTTCATATCAGATGATTATTTACTGATTTACAAGACAATTTGAGCGAAGAAAATGGCACAAATACAAAATTTGAAAAATCGATCAAAAAAATCGTCAATAAAATGGCTTATTTTTATAATATGACGTCACTGCGACATCATCATAGAAGCCATCTTCAATTTTGTTACATTTTATTGTAGCGCTGGAACCAAAGATATAATGTGGCAAGTTTCAGCTTCCTAGCCTCAAGGATAACGAAAATCATGAAGCTATTGGGAAGCCAACTATTTTTTCAATGATAATATTTTCCCTTAGATGCCCTTTTGGGGGCCAGAGGGCGTCACATGGCCCAGAGCAATGGGCACCCCTTCTGATATTGTTCTGTATGCCTCAAGTGATGGATGTGCCAAGTTTGGTGCTTTGGTCCAGCGTGTCACGATCTTTTTGCTAAGCCACCTCACTATATGACACATTTCTAAGTCCCCGTTTTCAAGAGGGCTAGAAAAGTGTTTTCTTCGAAATAAACGAAAGGATGGCATCCCATCGGTGCGAATGTCTTTCTGTGTCTATCATATTTATTCAATCAAGAATATTGTTA
The DNA here is from genome assembly GCA_036873755.1 of Hanleya hanleyi. NCBI lineage: Eukaryota > Metazoa > Mollusca > Polyplacophora > Lepidopleurida > Hanleyidae > Hanleya > Hanleya hanleyi. Next base: position 96,617 of record JAVTVY010028507.1, read on the forward strand.
CCATATCGCGTTTCAATGTTTTTTTCCAATTCTTCAGCTGAACGGCTGACAAAAAAAAACATATAAGATATGTATAGAATCTTTCGGCAATATACGTTCGCTCTGAGAAAAATCTAGATATAGCTGCGGCCTCATACGTATCAATGAAAACCGTCGATCGGTTCTTTCAACAGAAACTAGCCTAATTTTATGCATACTATCATTTATTTTTTTAATTTGTTGCTAATGCTAATGTTATTGTATGAATTCGGTCTTTGAATTATGGACGCGGAAATTCTTTCTTGGACGACGGCTGAATATTGAATGACGGACTAGGCACTTGTGTCGCAACTTCCTTGTGCATATCACCCTGTTAATCCTACCTTTAATTGTTATCAGACCTATCCTTCACTCTTCAGAGGTGATGGCCATCCTTTTTAAAGGTGATCATAAAAAGGGTGATGGCTCTAACTCATCACCTTTTCGGGGCGATAGTTTTTTTCTGGTTATGTGTCAGAAGGCATTTTGGTAGATTCTTCGTTCAGATATTTGGTTCAGATTATTCCAATATTTCATTTCTTCCACAAAATAATAAACAGATTTAACGAAATGGTTTATATCCACTTTCATCCGCAGAAAAGCAAATATTTTGAAGACAAATGACGAAGGCATCACTCTTCCGGTAGCTCCAGATGATCGTCATTTTGAATTTATTCGTGATCTTCTGCTCGAAGGGTAATGCCAAAAGACTCCATGTTGATAAATTGGAAGGTCAAGGAGTGTCGGCTCTTGTTCCGGAGATAGATTATAAAGTTTTGTAAATTAAACACAGGCCAGAGGGGGTAATTTACTCATTCATATGTTACTGGGTATCAAGGCGCAATTATACTGATGAACCCACAAATTATATTTCCCAACCCGCAGATCTTTGACGAACACTGCCTTTGTGCCAGGTTGCCTCGCGATCAGTGCCACACATAAACAGAAGCATGGCCTAAGTGTAAACCATTGATAAATAATAATAGTTAGAGAAAATTTAGTTCTCTAGAGTTCTCTCGCGATAATCTCACGAAATGGTTCGCGATTGATTTTCGTTATGGAGTAAATTGAAGAAAATCCCAACTGGGAGAAATCAGATTGTCGACAGGGACCTCAAAGGGGACAACATTTTATTGGTTCCGTCTTGATAATTTCGATAATTGTATGTATTAGTCAATACTGCACCTTCCCATGTCTTGTTTGTCCGACATCCGCGCACTGACTGAAACATCTCGAGGAATTAGGCCCTTATATAATAAGGAACTGCATTTACCATCGAAGGCCAGCTTAGCTGCAAGCTAAACTTCCACTGGGCCGTGCACATTCATACACAGATATCTCACAATCATATATCTGTTTTTTTCCTGTGTGGGAGAAAATTCGGTTAACCCGGAAAGAAAGCCGCAATTTACAAATGTTGGATTAGTCAAGTGAAGCAATCGTAGAAAACTTTCTAAAGCTAAACTTCTTTAAGAATGGATATTAATAGTCCATATGATAACCAATGAAACGGATTTGATAGTTGAAAATGACCAAACTTGCGTAGTGATGTGGTAATGTGTGATTTCCTATTCGTGTCTGATATATAATTCAATAAACTCCAGTAGTAATTTTCATATCTCTCAATCATGAGCCACGAATTGGAGATCTTATTTCTTTCATAATATAGCCGTGTACTGATAAAAAATAGACCTTTCTGTGCTGAAAATGAAAATTGCTCGCAATAATTGATCAGTGAGGTCAAACTTCATGGACAAGCGTTGTGTGTGCTTGTCGCGGCGCAAATTTATATGAATTCTAAGAACCGTTAAGCGTTGTCAGTCGTCGCTATCATGTTGCAGTTGCGCGCTTGTGTTACGCCGAGGTGGGGGCTGTGTATGGTATGTTCAGACGACTACAAACACAAACTGTTCAACCGCTCTTAATTTGACGGCTCTAGCTGTAGTATAACAGTGTAATCAAGCGCGTGTTATTGTAACTGTTAAAACGCCTATAATTATGTACATTCATTCCGAGACCGCCATTATTCTTTTGCTGCCTCGCGATTGCAGACGACCTCTCCGGTGCGTTCGACGGGGCAGCTTAAGTTACCTCAGCTCAAAGGGGATATGAGAAAATGTTCGTTACCAATCTGTGACGCTATTATCGAGTAAGATTAGGGCGAGGGTCAAGTAACCAACTCGATGAGAAAGTCAATGACGACCACAGTCAGTCGGTGACACCCCCCCCCCCCAGAAAACATTCCTCCTATGGCACACCCATCGGCTATTCTGATTAAAATGTACATACGGGAATTTTATTATGAGATAAATTAATTAAATCCATTTGTCCATAAGACGGAAATGGACGTTTCATGACCCACTGATAAACGGCGTTCCAGGACGTCTATGATTCTGGTCTCTTCTGTGTTCAGTTTATCTCGCGATTCAAGTTTAGCCATGTCAACTATCAAAACTTTAACATTTGGATCGGTCGTTATATATATAACTGGTCTCCACGTCGGAAAATTACAAATGTTTGTGGTTGGTTACATCTTCAGAAGTCTCACCTGGGTCTGCATAAATGTCAATTACAAGCTCAATCGTTATTCAACCGTCGTCCATTAAACAATATCCGCATCCATAATACAAAGACCCATTCCATATTCCATATAACATCATTATCACCAAATTCAAAAAGATAATCATAGTATACATCTGCATACATCTTAATTGTAGATTATTAGATGATTATTGTTACGATTAGATATTGTTTGTCGCCAAAGTTGGGTGAACAGAAAATGCCTAATCGAAAAAAAAAATCAACAACAAATGTCTTTTAGAATTTTGTGAAAAAGCATGATCTAAAGATATGTATGAAGTTTAAACTGAATCGACAACACAAGTAGTTAAGGGGCTGTAGTGCGACCCCCCGCCCACCCGGGCATATAAATGCCCAGGTTGCAACTAGATATGTTGGTAATGAAAATATAGGGTTTTCAACGTAAAAGCAGTTGCTGAATTCATACACACCACTTGATCAAGTGCCAGTCGCTCAGGACAACACAAATCTGGAAAAACAAAAGAAACATTTGGTTTGTCTGTTGATTACTTTTCTAGCCTTTTGTTATAGATTGTAGAGTTATTACGCGTTGTGGTTTGGTACACCGGGATGTGTCAGCTTCAGATACGCTATATTCATCGAGGGTCAAATGTTTCTCGTGAGGATACATTTCATAACGGGAATCACAGAATCTAATATGACTGAATTACCACCGATCGAAGTGAACAATAATTGTACGTGGCATCATTCATGTCTGTTTGGAATTCAATGCCATTGTTGTTATGTGTTTGTTCAAACAGGTCGAACCCAAAAGATATTGTAATGTTTGGGTTTGGCTGCATCCATAATATCATCTTCACAACGACAGGTTTTCTTTTCTAGCAGAAGGTGGAATGTTGGCAAAGATGGGGAATAGATTGTATTCCGACACTTTCACTGGTTATTTTCTTTTCTAGCGGAATGTGAAATATTGACAAAGATGCGTCACAGATTGCATTCCGCCATTTTCACTGGTTATTTAAAGCAGCGAGAAGAGAAACGGAATCACATTGTCAAGGTGATATTCCATTTGCGAACGAGGAATAATGTAATGCGAGTACGTGCCGTTTTCGCAATCACATGTTCTGATTGTCAATGCAAATTTGCTTGCTCCTCAAAGGATTGGCTGAACTGCAGGGCGGCAATTTCTAGCACAACAAGTCATCCACAATCTGTACCGGGTTTCCTGAATAGAGATAACTCTGATTTATCGACGATGACACAAAATACGATAATGGCCAGATAAGATCAAGGCCACGTAACATATTACTATTAATCAAACATACCACTGCAGTAAATTCTAGTAGAAGGGCGACAGGGAATAGGAATAAACCATAGCCAGCTTTCAGGTATTCCATATAGACCTCCATGGCCGTACCACCTTCATTAATGTCCTCTTCTGCAATGGATTCCCCATTTTTGGAATCCTTGAACTGTAATATGAACGTTACATTGATCAAACATTTTAACAGACTATACTCAAACGATTTGAGAAAGTTACATATCATTGTGATAGACGTGCAAATGTAGATTCCATATCTCATAATAGGACAGCCTTAGCCAGGTGAGTGTGTTGATCTGTTGCAAATCGGTTTCGATGCAAGCGTTAAAGAATGTATACCTGCATATGTTAACAGAGCTACCACTAAAGTTTAATAAACGTCGAAGCGGTATGTTCTTTCAACTACAAACCATTTTCGCTGTTCTATTGTCATCAGAACACTGCTGCTCCACTTGTGCCATCGTATGACTGGTTATGTAATCTGTTCCTCGTTGTTCGAGTTCTTTAAAAGAACCTATATCCGTGATCGTTCCCTTTGAAAATAAAATCCAGACAAGAGAGTCAGACGCTAGTGATGAAGATATTTGTTCGATTCTAATGAATGGCTATGTAGAAGCAGCTGGGATAACTACAGTCATCCATATACCTAACGCATCCGTACTCTCTACAGATATACACATTGCTTCGAGCTTTGCCGTATACAATCATACAATATTTGGTATATTTGAGTGGTTAGGAATATGGATTCCATATACCATCCTTATTGATTCATTCATACAGCCACCTCGCTAATCAGGAGTGAAACAAGTTTTATTTTCTTTCCTTCTAATATAGATAATTCTGGAATCTCTATACATTGATCCGGTCTCCACCCAAGCTAAACTTGCGAAGAGGAAAACCTTTGACGACTACTAAGACAACTATTAGCCCCAAACATGGACGTGGTGCAATCAACTTCCTATTGGAATTGAATTATTTAAATGGCATAGCTAGATACACAAGGCGATTGAAATAACTGTACGGTTCACAGGCACACAGCTGCACATCGGTGATCATCTGTTCACTTTTCCACGTATAAAGGGAGAAAGTTTGATGATAACCTTTTGGATTGCCCTGTTTATTTTAGCAGACGATACAGACATCGTGGTAACTGTTGGTTAATCGATGTATTATAACTACACGCTTTTCGTGTAAACTATAAAACACTTTTCAGAACACCTGCACTCTTGCCTTTGCACACAGGATTCGGAATTCTTTCCGCGGGGCGTACTTCAAGATCTTCATAGTACTCATATGAACAGTCACAATCAAAGCGTGACTGAGATACATCATTCTTTAGATGACGACTTTACAACGAATATTATGGATTAAAAATACTGATCAGCGATACGAATTTGATATTTTTCGAACATCATGATGTCTTGCCGGCGTCATTGAAAACTGTTGACCGCTTCTCTCTTGCAGGAAACAAGCCTATGTTTATGTATACTATGATTGGCTTTTTGAATTCGGTGCTAATACTGTTATATGGAATATGGAATAGGTCTTTGGATTATGGACGCGGATATTCTCTAATGGACGACGGCTGAATTATGAATGACGGGCCAGACGCTTGTAATTACTAAGAAGCTTAGCAAGTCATCCACCAGTTTTCAGTAACCGAGTTTAACCGATAAATAACTCATGTCAAATGATGCCGCGGTATTTCTAGTGGTTTGTCGCCTACAATTGACGACGTCACTGTACAAGCTCATCTGATACCACCTCGGTCCTTCTCGAAATCTCTTTGGGATAAACAGAGGAATTTCATATCCATCTTTAAAACCAGGAACCTCCGATCGAAATCAAACCGACAGGAAACTGGGAGAAACCGACAAATTTTGTCCTCTCAGTTTCAGAAGTATCTAAGTCATCTAAACTCATTCTGTACATAAAAGGTTCGTCTCGAAAGTATCGACAATCTCTCTTGATCAGTTGGGCGGTGACCTTTTCCTTTTTTTCATTGATATGGTATTCGCAAGGATCCTAAACTTTTCATCATTGAAAACCTGCCATTGGTAGCCTTACCCCTTCCATTATAGCAATCCTGTCCGTGAATTGCAAAAACTGCAATTGGTGTGTCACAAGAATTCTGGTCTTTTCCTTCAGGAATCCACATATGCAGCTAAAAGAAATCAATGTATGCAGTTGAAGGTATATCATACCACACTGACTGAGTGGTGCAAAAGGTACATAACATGTTCTTCGAACAGTCAGAAAATTGTTTTTGGAGGTAATTTAGAAACAAAATAAGGACGTCATATGGTGCTGCGATATGGGCATGTTACTGAGAGGCCTTTATACAACTGAACGAATGTTTTTGGGTTAAATATCTCAGCGATAAGCCTGGCCTCTTCTGTCGTTGGGCGTTCCGAGGCTTGGATGTGCGCGGGGGGGGGGGGAGGGGGTATGTTTCCGCTGCACCAGAATTAGTTTCGCTACGCATTGTTTTATATATATTAGGTCTTTGGATTATGAACGCAAAAATAAACCCTAAAGGACGAAGGCCGAATGTTGTAGAATAGAATAGAATCTGTATTGCTCATCTCAGCGCCCTATAAAGAGCATACAATTGAATTTATATATGAAATAAATAAATAAAATAAAAAATTAAAATTAATAAACATAAATTGTTTTCTTAAATTATAAATTAATAATAATTAATTATTTATTTATCTTTCGTTTGTATGACGAACTGGACGCTTATATGTTCGATATATCTTTGTGTGAAACTCTGTTAGGAACTATCAGAAAAATCCAAGACCGGCTGATTTTTGTCCAGTCATGCAGATTGAACTATCGATTTGAAATAAAATAGATTTGCACAGACGATATGTTTTGAAGTAAAACGCGTTGAAAACTCCCCCCCCCAACAATCATGGCCACCGTGTTAAATTTATCCATAATCATCTGCTCGAGGGTGATGCAAATAGGCTTCAATGGCTTAAGTATAGATATTTTGATCACCCCCCCTCTTCACACTACACGTATGGTTATATATTGTCTTTTGGGTGGATTCATTACGAATCCGGGGCCATATTAGCTACTCAACCAGACATATTTAAACAAAAAGTATGAATGATAAATTATAAAAATGAAAACCTGTGATATGTCCCTAGGACGAGATTACTGTCTTATCGGACTTCCCACGGGAGAATGGGATGGTTCCTCGCTATAAAGGAACTTAGTCTAGCAGTCATATGCTGTTTATAATACAGCGCGTCATTTATAAATCAAGGAAATTAATTATTAAAAAAGATAGAAAAAGAAGAGACTAAAGAACAGAAGAAGGAAGGAAGGCTTAGATGGTGTGTTACATGTTAAGATTAGTACAGGTGTTAGCAATAGATCAGTAATTTAACCCTAAACTAAAGACCGAGACTGTAAAGACATATACCGAAATTACATGTCAAAAACATGTAAGGATATATAAGGAGGGGGTGTTGAAGGTATCATGTTTTTAAATAACATGTTACATAAATTAGCTATGTGGGATAAAAGTTATAAATTTCGCAGTCTCGTTCTATTCTTTGTGTTATGCGATCGCTTGACAGTGCATGAAAAGATAGCATCCAAAGTTTCAAATAATGCTAGCGGATCTGTATATTATATCCCTATTGATTTTGAATATTTGTATGAGGAGTCGTCAGGAGTCTGGCCTCAAGCTATCTATCAGTGTTTCTATATGCATTTGCAAATACAACCAGACCCGACACTGATTTCATTTGACACTGTCCCTACCACTAATTTTGAATTATGTTAATAGAAAACAGTGAACAGAAATATAATAAGGCATGCGTTATGATATATACTCACCAGGCTGGCATGGAGGCCATGATACACATCACTTTTACCAGGGCGCGATCTCGTTCTCAGACCGACACAGTTCAGTTCACACATTATGTGAGATTATTGTTACTCGTACTCGAAGGTTTCTATGTAAAGGTCTGTTACACAATTTTGGGCTCTGTCACTGGTATAAACAACCACTCAAATTACGTCAATTAACTGAAACACGAAGGAGAACAACGCCACTGATGTGATAACGGAGAGATGTTTACATTTGGCAGACGACAGTCAGTGTCACGTGACTGCTGACGTATAGATGAGACGTCATGTGTCAACCCAGGTCACGGGAGGTCACCTGCACTTGTTCATTGTGCAATGCTGTATACTTTGATATATATTCAATATGTGAACACAGAGTGTAAATGAAACCATGTTATTTACCTATCCAATTTAGAATTATGATCAACTACTAGCAACCTGCTTCTTTTTATTTTGTATACAGCAAGAGTAAAAGGCGTGAAATAAAATATGTTTGTAATAGTCTAGAATTAGAGGAAAACGAGGATTATAAAAATAAATAACTCAAAAAGACATAATAGCCTATTTGTCTGTCAAATGTACTGAGTCCGCTTCATCTCGCCTAGTGTCCTCATAGCTAGACCAAAACATGGAACACGAAGATCCATGGTTCACTAAATTGTCTTTTGGGTGGATTCATTACGAATCCGGGGCCATATTAGCTACTCAACCAGACATATTTAAACAAAAGTATGAATGATAAATTATAAAAATGAAAACCTGTGATATGTCCCTAGGACGAGATTACTGTCTTATCGGACTTCCCACGGGAGAATGGGATGGTTCCTCGCTATAAAGGAACTTAGTCTAGCAGTCTTATGCTGTTTATAATACAGCGCGTCATTTATAAATCAAGGAAATTAATTATTAAAAAAGATAGAAAAAGAAGAGACTAAAGAACAGAAGAAGGAAGGAAGGCTTAGATGGTGTGTTACATGTTAAGATTAGTACAGGTGTTAGCAATAGATCAGTAATTTAACCCTAAACTAAAGACCGAGACTGTAAAGACATATACTGAAATTACATGTCAAAAACATGTAAGGATATATAAGGAGGGGGTGTTGAAGGTATCATGTTTTTAAATAACATGTTACATAAATTAGCTATGTGGGATAAAAGTTATAAATTTCGCAGTCTCGTTCTATTCTTTGTGTTATGCGATCGCTTGACAGTGCATGAAAAGATAGCATCCAAAGTTTCAAATAATGCTAGCGGATCTGTATATTATATCCCTATTGATTTTGAATATTTGTATGAGGAGTCGTCAGGAGTCTGGCCTCAAGCTATCTATCAGTGTTTCTATATGCATTTGCAAATACAACCAGACCCGACACTGATTTCATTTGACACTGTCCCTACCACTAATTTTGAATTATGTTAATAGAAAACAGTGAACAGAAATATAATAAGGCATGCGTTATGATATATACTCACCAGGCTGGCATGGAGGCCATGATACACATCACTTTTACCAGGGCGCGATCTCGTTCTCAGACCGACACAGTTCAGTTCACACATTATGTGAGATTATTGTTACTCGTACTCGAAGGTTTCTATGTAAAGGTCTGTTACACAATTTTGGGCTCTGTCACTGGTATAAACAACCACTCAAATTACGTCAATTAACTGAAACACGAAGGAGAACAACGCCACTGATGTGATAACGGAGAGATGTTTACATTTGGCAGACGACAGTCAGTGTCACGTGACTGCTGACGTATAGATGAGACGTCATGTGTCAACCCAGGTCACGGGAGGTCACCTGCACTTGTTCATTGTGCAATGCTGTATACTTTGATATATATTCAATATGTGAACACAGAGTGTAAATGAAACCATGTTATTTACCTATCCAATTTAGAATTATGATCAACTACTAGCAACCTGCTTCTTTTTATTTTGTATACAGCAAGAGTAAAAGGCGTGAAATAAAATATGTTTGTAATAGTCTAGAATTAGAGGAAAACGAGGATTATAAAAATAAATAACTCAAAAAGACATAATAGCCTATTTGTCTGTCAAATGTACTGAGTCCGCTTCATCTCGCCTAGTGTCCTCATAGCTAGACCAAAACATGGAACACGAAGATCCATGGTTCACTAAATTGTCTTTTGGGTGGATTCATTACGAATCCGGGGCCATATTAGCTACTCAACCAGACATATTTAAACAAAAAGTATGAATGATAAATTATAAAAATGAAAACCTGTGATATGTCCCTAGGACGAGATTACTGTCTTATCGGACTTCCCACGGGAGAATGGGATGGTTCCTCGCTATAAAGGAACTTAGTCTAGCAGTCTTATGCTGTTTATAATACAGCGCGTCATTTATAAATCAAGGAAATTAATTATTAAAAAAGATAGAAAAAGAAGAGACTAAAGAACAGAAGAAGGAAGGAAGGCTTAGATGGTGTGTTACATGTTAAGATTAGTACAGGTGTTAGCAATAGATCAGTAATTTAACCCTAAACTAAAGACCGAGACTGTAAAGACATATACCGAAATTACATGTCAAAAACATGTAAGGATATATAAGGAGGGGGTGTTGAAGGTATCATGTTTTTAAATAACATGTTACATAAATTAGCTATGTGGGATAAAAGTTATAAATTTCGCAGTCTCGTTCTATTCTTTGTGTTATGCGATCGCTTGACAGTGCATGAAAAGATAGCATCCAAAGTTTCAAATAATGCTAGCGGATCTGTATATTATATCCCTATTGATTTTGAATATTTGTATGAGGAGTCGTCAGGAGTCTGGCCTCAAGCTATCTATCAGTGTTTCTATATGCATTTGCAAATACAACCAGACCCGACACTGATTTCATTTGACACTGTCCCTACCACTAATTTTGAATTATGTTAATAGAAAACAGTGAACAGAAATATAATAAGGCATGCGTTATGATATATACTCACCAGGCTGGCATGGAGGCCATGATACACATCACTTTTACCAGGGCGCGATCTCGTTCTCAGACCGACACAGTTCAGTTCACACATTATGTGAGATTATTGTTACTCGTACTCGAAGGTTTCTATGTAAAGGTCTGTTACACAATTTTGGGCTCTGTCACTGGTATAAACAACCACTCAAATTACGTCAATTAACTGAAACACGAAGGAGAACAACGCCACTGATGTGATAACGGGAGAGATGTTTACATTTGGCAGACGACAGTTAGTGTGCACGTGACTGCTGACGTATAGATGAGACGTCATGTGTCAACCCAGGTCACGGGAGGTCACCTGCACTTGCCCATTGTGCAATGCTGTATACTTTGAATATATTCATTATGTGAACAGAGTGTAAATGAAACCATGTTATTTACCTATCCAATTTAGAATTATGATCAATTACTAGTAACCTGTTTCTTTTTATTTTGTATACAGAAAGAGTAAAAGGCGAAAAATAAAATATGTTTGTAATAGTCTAGAATAAGAGGAAAACGAGGATTATAAAAATAAATAACTCAAAAAGACATAATAGCCTATTTGTCCGTCAAACGTACTGAGTCCGCTTCATCCCGCCTAGTGTCCTCATAGCTAGACCAAAACATGGAACACGAAGATCCATGGTTCACTAAATTGTCTTTTTGGGTGGATTCATTACGAATCCGGGGCCATGTTAGCTACTCAACCAGACATATTTGAACAAAAGGTATGAATGATAAATTATAAAAATGAAAACCTGTAATATGTCCCTAGAACGAGATTACTGTCTCATCGGACCTCCCACGGGAGGATGGGATGGCTCCTCGCTATAAAGGAACTTAGTCTAGCAGTCATATGCTGTTTATAATACAGCGCGTCATTTATAAATCAAGGAAATTAATTATTAAAAAAGTTAGAAATAGAAGAGACTAAAGAATAGAAGAAGGAAGGAAGGCTCAGATGGTGTGTTACATGTTAAGATTAGTACAGGTGTTAGCAATAGATCAGTAATTTAATCCTAAACTAAAGACCGAGACTGTAAGAACATATACCGAAATTACATGTCAAAAGCATGTAAGAATATATAAGGACGGGGTGTTGAAGGTATCATGTTTTTTAAATAACATGTTCCCAGGCTGATGTTACATAAATTAGCTATGTGGGATAAAAGTTATAAATTTCGCAGTCTCGTTCTATTCTTTGTGCTATGCGATCGCTTGACAGTGCATTGAAAAGATAGCATCCAAAGTTTCGAATAATGCTAGCGGATCTGTATATTATATCCCTATTAATTTTGAATATTTGCATGAGGAGTCGTCAGGAGTCTGGCCTCAAGCTATCTATCAGTGTTTCTATATGCATTTGCAAATACAACCAGACCCGACACTGATTTCATATGACACTGTCCCTACCACTAATTTTGAAATATGTTAATAGAAAACAGTGAACAGAAATATAATAAGGCAT
>JAVTVY010028508.1:0-10771 GCA_036873755.1 Hanleya hanleyi
CAATTTGTAATTTAGACAATAGCCCTTTTGTGTTTATAAATTCTACTAGGCGTTCATTCAATATCAAGCAAAACAGTTTACTAAAGCAACTGGTCAAAGTGACTCCCCTATAATTGTTGGGGTCCAGTGGAGATCCACTTTTATAGATTGGAACTATTATACCTTCACTCCATTTAGAGGGGAAGGTTCCACTCGAAAGCATTTTGTTAAAAATTTGAAGTATAATATCATGCAAGTATGGGTGAATAGCCTTGAGCATTTCATTGCATATGGAATCATTGCCACATGCTTTTCTATTTTTCAGCTTGTTGATTGCCTCATTCAGCTCTTTATCAGTAATAGGATTGTTCAAAATGTTAGAATGTGGGGGGTTTGGTACTTCACCAAACTCACCGCACCCAGAATCCTCCGGTTCAAACGATGAAACTGTTGAGCTATGTAGGCTCCTGAAATGCTTATACCACTGATCTATATCAATTCTATTGGCATAGTCATTTTTCCCCTCTTCCTTTAGCTTGTGGAACAGACCCCAAGCTGTTTTAGCATCACTGGCTTTATCTAGCTCTGCAAGAATATTTTGCCTATAGTCACGTCTACATTTCCTGGTTGTATGTTTATATTCTTTTTGCGTTGCGAAGTATTTGGTTTTCAGAAGAAGGTTATTTTGATCTTGATTAAAAGCTTTGTTATATCTATTCATTTCTGTATGTAGTTGCTTGCATTCCTTGGAATACCAAGGTTTTCTAAGAGGTTGATTCTGTTTCTTGTTCCGTGTGGAAGGTACTCGTTTTAGACTGTCATCAGCAGCCGAAATAAGTGACTTAGCTATCACATCAATACATTTATCAACATCACATGTATCACATTCCAGCTCCTTATGAACAGAGCTTTGTATTACATCTAAATTAGCAACTAAGTTATTGATAAAAGTGGATTCACAATCCTGATCCCAAATATATTTGGGTGGTAGGGGATTCATATCAGTATCACAGTTGGATGTGGTATCTGTATATCTCCACAGGCCAGTTTTCAGTTTTAGAGAAACCGGTTTGTGATCGGAGACGCAATAAAGGGGGTGTACCGTCATGTTCAGAACTGAAGATAACAATGTATGGCTGGTGACAATGTAGTCAACCACACTACAGCCCATACAATTAACACATGTGATGTCACCAAATGGGTCACCAAAACTGCGACCGTTAAGGATTCTACAGTGACTAGAGATACATAGATCAATAAGCCTTCTTCCCATATTGAGTACAGTATTATCCATTGAATTGCGGGGAGATATTTTATCATAACTATATGTTACAGGTAACGGAATAAAGTCTGCCTCACATTCATCTTCATCTATAAAATCATTTAGGTGGCCTGTTCGTGCATTAAGATCACCACAAAGAATAACCTTACCAAGTGTACTATATATATTGATCCCTTGTTCAAGTTGATCAAAAATACCATTTGCAAACTCTCGACCAAATGTCGAGCCTTCTGGAGGGACATAACAGAAACATACAAAGATGTCACTCTCCAAACCGAAAAAATGTTTACATAGTTTAACCCAAACAGTAGAGTTACATTCCAGTAAATCAAATAGCGTTACACCGGCCTTGATATCATCTTTGACCAGGACAGCTACACCACCAGAGCTCTTGCGTGCTCTCTGGTGTTTGGCGCGTGTTTTATTGCCTATAATAGTAAATCCTGGTAATGATATATCAGTGAAAGTGTCCGCATGGGTTTCACAAATTCCAACAATGTCGAACTCTGACAACACATTTACAACCGCTTTGTCGTGCAACTTGTTAAGCCTAGATCCATGCAATAAATGCATCACACCATTAATATTCCAAGAGGCTATCCTCAGTGAGTTAGCTGACGTACATGTACGAGAAGTGTGTTTGGTCATGCTGAGGAAGTTATACAGATACAGTAGACCGAAAGGAAGTGGCAATACTAATAAAGAAAAGTGATTAAGTGTGGTTAATAAATAGAAATTTATGTGTCAACCACACCAGCACCAGGATTTGCCATGTTTACTGACATCACATATATTATATATAACATTATACAAATGAGCCAAGCTTGTGAACAAATATTGGTGAGCCATGAATGACTAGATTGACTGACTAGAGCTATAACATGGCATTTGTAGATCATCTAGGTCTGATCCAATATTAAATCAAGTCATTATGACAATTGATGGAGATACTGTGAATTGTAGGATTAAAAATTCAACTGATGAACTACAAAATGGCAGTTCTTCTGTCTAGAGATACAAACGTCTGACAGAGTAATACAATTGATTGAGAGATTCATTAATCATATTCCTTGAGTAATATCTAGGCATTTATTTATTTATTCAGATGTGGAATGTCAATTGTAATTAATCTGCTATGAGAATCAAATCCATTATTTAGTTCCAATGACTATCAACACATTATTCCTTGATCTACATGTATTTGATTACATAAATTCAATTACACCAAGGAGATTATTACTCTGAAATATTAAATTCCAAAATCACTACAATCAATTGTGTTGTTAATTATTACCATTCAGATTACCGGTGTCCTTTATGACAAGCTCATTTGTGAATTAAACCATTGACCTTGAATCATATCTGCGGATACTCACAATGCAATTACATACAGGTTAGATGCAGGATTTTCGCCAAAGTCCTTGTTTGAAAATAGCTTTGTCGTTATTTGAAAGAAAAACTGCAATTTTACAAAATGGCAAATATCACTCAAATGGTGTTGAACATGCCAAAATATTGTAAGTTTGTGTTCTTTGAGCGTTTTACACAAACTACAGTGCCTTTTGCCCCTGATATTCACTTTAATCTATGAGTTTTCTAAAATAAAGTCATTTGATTTTGTGGAAAAATGGTCATTGGATTTTATATTATAGTGTCCTTTATAAGGACGCTGTGAGACCCTGCATCCAACTCTGTACATGTACAAATCTGTATAAAAAAAAAAATAAAAAAAATAAAAAAAAATAAAAAAATAAAAAAAATGACGGTACTCTGCTTGAATTAACTATTTCGGATGAATGTTGGTCAGAGCAGTACGATGGATGAGTAAAAAGAGTCAGATGAGTCAAGTACACAGGGGGAGATAAATCTCGCAACTGTAGTAACTACAGATATTAGTAACTTCGTGGATAGCAACTGTCCCTTTGGCTATATTTATCCCATAACATGTACGGATCACTAGCATGATGAGCTCCAGACGTGTATCCATAATTGTCGTATTGGTTCCATCTGTCGTACGAAGCGGGATAATCACGTTGCCTTGGAGACTCTTTGGGGGTGGACATACGTGTGTCATCATGGTATCGGGCATCGCGTTCCCAGTTGCGGTAGTGATCAGAAAAATCTTGACTGAGCACTGTGTTATTGCGTCTATCTTCACTACTGCGTTTGTCCCAGGCCATGTGTTTGTTGTGCGATGTATTATTTTGATGAAAGTCAACATCCTGTCTAAGGCGTTTCCACTGATTGTCACGCTGGTGACCTCTGGAGCCCTGGTTGTCACGCTGGTTACCTCTGGAGCTCTCACGATATGCCCCAGAATTCACAGTATGAGTAGGACGGATGCCACTAATCAGGTTAGCTGCCAGGACACGTGTGCCTTGATCTGAGAGGTGAAGGCCATCAGTGGAGTAGAGCGATTCCTTGATCAATCCACGGAATGATAAATTGTTATGATCCACGCAGGGGATGTTTACTTTGGTAAGCATGGATTCCATTGTAGCATTCAGCAGAGCCCGTTGTATATCCAAATGTCTGTCTTTCACCGGCGTAAGTTTAGACACAATAATTTGGGAGGAAGGGTAACGGGTTTGAATGTTAATGATGAGGTTAGAATACTTCTTCATACATGTGGATATGTCATCTTCTTCCCTCAGGTTATTCAGGCCGGTGTGGATGACTATGGTGTCACCATCACGTGCACCAGTTTTTGACAGGGACGACGATACGTCTTCAATTTTGGCTGCTCTGGTCAAGTAGACTTCGGATCCTGTTCCCTTTGACAGAAGATCTGGTTTTATAAATTTGGTGATGGAACTACCACATATCACCACCCTGCTAGCCACACTGTTTGGAGCAGATTGATTTCTTATCTCACGTTGAGGTAGATCACACGAGTCCGGGCGTGCCTTCGACTGCGGAACTGCCTCTACATTGGGAACACTGTTGATACTTCCCACCATACCCGGGGTGGGGCGAGGAGTCGCTTGGTTGCAATCCGATCCTGGTGAGCTCTTTGATGGAGACTGTTTCCCACCAATACTGGAATTTGAGCCTGTACGATTCTGATGATTTGCCATATGAGCTTTGTCGTGTTTGCTCACTGCCTGTCCCCTTGTACTTGCTGAGACAGGTTTAATAACCTTTGATTCACTCGTTTCCAGGGCTGTAAATTTATTAGGTGTTGTAAAGTTACATGTAGCAGACACAACCTGGGCAAAGGAGCGTGCTGGTTTCTTTGGAATGGAAAATGATTTCTCCTCATCCACAATGGGGGTATGTTGAATAGTGGATAATGCCTGTGTCAGAGCATTCTCCCTACATGTGACGGTAAAGTCAGCTAGGTTATGTTTCACCTTTTCAGAATGTTGTTGCATGGAGTCACTCAGGGCCTTATTTTGTAGAGACATCTCCTCTTTAAGTAGAGTAATGGATGCCTGAGTGTTGGCTTGCATTGTTTCGGCCAGGTTGCTGATCACAGAATTAGTGCTGGCCATAACCTTTTTCTCCAGGATGGTCGTGGAATGTTTGACTTCTTCGACGGAAGATTGAGTGATCATGGCTTGATGGTTTATCAATTGTGCCAGTTCATCGAGCTTTGTGGTAATGTCAGAAAACCATCTTCCCTGAGTGGCTTTTATGTCATGGATGTCAGATGCCATTTTCTGACAGTTTTCAGTGAGATTCAGTACAACAGCTTTGAGTTCAGAGATAGGTAAGTTATCAGTAGGTAAACTATCTGAAGGGTTGCCTGGATCATTTTCATTATTGTTATTGTCCACCTCCTCTACTAGCACATTGGTTTTTGGCATGGGAGATGAGCTACAGGTAATTAAATGTTCTAAAATATCTTCTTTCGCGGGGGAACAGGATTCACATTTGAATTTCCTTGCTCTGTTGTAGACATACTTAGATAACTCATATGGTGGGAGTTTAGTACACCTATAGTGAATGTATTTTTCACAGGAACTACATTCGACCATCATTCCATCATCTGCAGAGTGGCACAGGTTACAGCTGAAGCTAGGTGACGTTTCTTGGTCACTATTCGCGGAATGTGGTGTTTTCATAAATGTAGCGTCAAGATCACTAACTCCGTTCAGCTTTTCCCACTCTACATTGCTAAGAGTATGCTCACCATCAAAAACTTGAAAAGTGTCATATCCAGCGGCGATCATTCTCTCACGAGCATCCGCGTATTCCTTGCACTTCTTAAACTTCTCCCCTTTGACGCCGAGAACGAAGTTCTGGCATTGATCCCAGTCAGTGAACACACCGACAGTGCGGCCCTTGGTTACTGCGTAGAACGACGAGGCACTGGACGAACTGGCCCGCATGTCTGCTTTATAAGGGCAGATGTGAACTTATAAATCGTTGGAAATAGTTATTTGTTGTCACCACTTCCTATCGGTCACTGTTCATGGAGAAATCAAAGCATGATTGCGGTCGTTGTTCGGCAACCGGAAGCCGACGGAAACTGGCCCCCCGCTAATGCCGATTCAACAGAGATATATCTCGACTAAAATCACTTGTTTTCGTGAAAATTCAGTCACAGTACTGCATGTAACGACATGCGTCTGCACTATGAAGAGTTTGTAGAAATATACTTGGAACTCTTCATAGAATAAAGGCTGACTAACTGTAAAAATTTGTCAAACTTCGACTGAGCAAAAAATTTAGGTGCATGCCCGTCGACGCATGCGCATACAACCATCATGACATGACACACGCTGCAAAAAGCTTGTTACATGACACACGCTGCAAAAAGGCGCGAAGCTTGCATAAATGGCCGACTGCTTTTGCTTTACAAACCCGGATGGAATGGCGCCATCTATGCACCTCGAGAAGTTCCAGGGGCGCCATCTGTATATTCTCATACCCATAAAGAGTCCCCCCCCCCTTGTTCTGGATTGCCGCTCCAGTTGTTATTCACTTTGACCGGAAGTTACCGTACCGTCTTTATAATTACGTAGAGTTAGCTAGCCCGCCGTATTCTCCTTTGATCTTTTGTTTTAATAAATCGAAAATAGCATAGATTCAAATAGTTTATTGGTAACTCCGCTCCCCAGAAATCGAGTCGTGCGATTATTTTCATATATGTTTACGCACTTGAACACTTGGTTGTAAATTCCAGACGACTATCTGCCAGTCCTATAATTCGGCTATTTTATCTTCACTCTTAAATATTTGTATCTTATACCGCTTCAGCCGGAGCTAGAGGTCGTGTGATCATACCTTTCAATATGTCCACATGAACAGCTACAATATAAAACGTGGCTGGGATACAAATCATTATACAGGACCACTTTTGGTCCTTGTGATATTTTAGAAATAGGCAATCAGTAAATATGCCTGTGAAGTCTTTTTGTCAGTACTGCAGCATGTTCTTTCACCACTCCTTTTATGTTGCGTTTAATTGCCTGTATATGGTGAGATTCTGCTGACGCACGTTCAAGGGTTGCGTCCTCGAAGCTTGCCCTCTGTACAAATCATTGAGTGTAGGTTTGAGACTGATAAATATGTCGAAGAATGAAGCGCTTGGCGGGCCTCACAGTTGTGTTCTAGATAAGAACATGCATTATATTAATACAGCCCTGGTTTGGACCATTTTTCTATAAAATGGTCACATATAATTCATCATTTTCCATTGATCCAGATGACTCGATAGGCCTATTGCATCGTCATCTTTAATATTTTATGTAATACCGTTCAAGCCGGTGTTAGGGGGCCGTGTGGCCATACCAATCAGGATGTCCACATGAACATCTACAATAAAAACTTGACTGGGATACAATTCATGACAGCATTAATTTTGATTTTTTGGAGATATGTAGTCCGTATAATGAACTATGGGGTCATATGACTTCTTGTCAGTACGCCAGCATCTTTCTTCATCACTATATGTTGCATTGAATTGAAGAGGTGAAGATTTCAAATGAAACCAACGAGTGATAAAATATACAGTTGTAAACACAGAGGCTCGTTACCGTTGGTTACTTTCAGCGTAAATTGGCGGAGGGGGCAGTTCGGGGGAGTAAAGGAGAGAGAGAGAGAGAATTCAGGTTTAATATCGCGTTCAGCAATATTTCAGCTATATATAGCGACGGTCAAACAAAATTCTAAGTACTCAAGCCAATAACTTAGAGAAATAAATTTTGATGTCGCGTTCAGAAATGTTTCAGCTACACACGCAATTTCCCCACAGAACGGACCGGAGTTGCGAGGAGAATGGACGGACAAATGCAATGGACCAGAGCGGAGACGGACTTTTGTGGACCGTTACGGACAAAACCATCGGAGAATGGACGGACCGTTACAGTGTTCTCCGGTCGTTTCTGGTCCGGAATGGTACCATTTTCTCGTTCTCCGTCCATTCTCCGTTGCAGCTCTTTGTTGTCTTACGGTAGAAATAGTCTAATATATTGACGGTCCGCTCATTCTCCGTTTTCTCATGAGAATGAACGGAGAATGGGTCATTGGAAACGAGTGGAGACGGCACGGAGACGATTGTATGTGAACTCTCCTGTTTGGAGGCGGATAAGTCAAACAGCGTTCCAAGTCGCGCGCTCACGGTCAGCTGTTTTCAAAATCTCAGTGGAAGCACACTCGGTGAGCAGGTGCACCTCCACACGAAACAAATATCGATGACTACGTCCGATTTGCTCACCAGATGACCTGAACTGACCCCTGGGTCTTCTTGACCACCTGTTGATGCATTATGGTTTCAAATGCTGTTCTCAGAAAACAGTTTTTCTGCTTGATGTCGACGTTTTCACACAGTCTGTTACAACAACAACAGTGACAGCAAGCGTCGGGCAGTGATGATGGTGATTGACCAGTTGACAGTGGAATAGGATTATAGCAACAGGTAACTATGCGAGTGTTTTAGCCTGACATCATTATCGTAATTAGCGAAATTCTAAAGAATTCTTCAACAACAAAGAATCCGGAACATGGGCCCAAGTAAACCTTGCTGCTCCAAAACAACCCATGATGCAATGCATAACATTGACAACCCTTCTCAGATGTTTACATCAGAAAAGGCAATGACCAATGACATGCATGAAAGTTTGTTATGGAGCAGTTTTGATTAATCAAAGCTTCAGAAATGTTTTATCATTTATTGAAAGACAATAGGCCATATGTTTGAAGATTAGTGTATAAGTAGTCCGTAGCAGTTCAAGCTGTGAGGATTATCTCAGCTGAGCACTGCTGCTGTCAGAGTGAAGCCATTTGACATGTTTGATGAGTTCTCGAAAAATAAAACTGAACTATTAAAGTGAAAACTGAAATGATCATGAATTCCTTCATCGATTAAGAGGTGTGGGTCTGTGAAGAGATCATAATGAAAATATTGCTGAATGTGCAGTACCGTATCCCTGTATGACAAAGTACATTAGACATGTTAGAATAGTGCACTGAGTACCCTAATCTGTACAAATAAAATTTGATGGTGGAAAGACAATATGAAGACAGAACACCTTAAAACTAACTGTAGATAAGAATAAAATTTATTGATCAAGGTATAAAGTCTTTGCAGATCAGCAATACAGTTAACATAAATGAATGAACACAATCACAGAAGAACACTTTATCAAAGTTCTGTGTATAAGGTGTGCCAAGAAATGGACACTCACATTATCTTAGTTAGGTCTTCACACACCAGCAAAACTTGGTCATATGGATAAACATGATGACTGGAGGTGTAGTGACACAGGAGGGGTAGAGTGAGTATTAATCTGTTAAAATATTCTTGTTTTGTTGTGCTGAAATTTCAATATTGATGAGAGTCTGTGCCATGAAAATCCTTGAGAAAGATAGTGTTGTCCTTGAATTTTATTTATTAGTTCTAGCTCTCTCAAATACGATTTCCTGCTGTAATTCTACACCCCCCCTTCCCATATTCACAAACTATATTCACACTTTATACCCTGTCTCATTTTACAAAGATTTTATTTCAGGCTGAGCTTCATCATCAATGTGTCAATGCAGTAAAAAAAAGAAAGTTTCCATGGACCTGGAAATTTGTCTTCCACTTTGGGTGAGACCCTTGAACATCTTGAGAGTCATAAATATGTAACTACGTATTTCAATTCTAGACAACATAATAATTCATAATCATTGAAATTTGAGAGAAAATTTAAACTCAGCAAACTGGAACTCTGACATCATCAAATTTCTCAAACCAAAATTCCCTGCCACATATACACAAATAAATGATTCTTATTTTGTATATTTAACTATTTATCTATTATCATACATTGTTTCTGTGTTTCATAGGATCAATGTGCTGCATTTCATGGACTGAGTTTACTTCATATAGGTACTGCAGCCTGCCTGATCTCGTTCTGTATCGATGATAAAGTACTGGTACTGTCAATATTATGTCCATGGTACCGAGTGAATATCTGGATGTTTAACATGAAGACAGACACGTAGAAGACGGGATCTGTTTTTGAGTATACTAGGTGAACAATTATAACAAACTGTAGTTGGATATGTTCAATTCCATGTAACTATGTAAGCTTACTATATACATGAGGTAGAAGATTTAAATTGCCTGATACAATGATTTAATGACTGAAGTATGAGTTTGATACATTCAGAGTTAAGTGCATGTATTTAGTCAGCAACTTGCCTTCAAATGACAGATCATCCTTCCAATTGGAACCACTCCGAAAATGATTATTATCATGAAAATTTACTTCAAAAGAAGCCAAAATTTCAAAAAGGACAAGAAAATTCCATGAAAATGTGGATGGAGTTCTGATCTTCATTCACTCTCCTGTAATTGAGGTGATGATATGTTCTTCCAATGTTTTCTTTTGATAGTCATGAATAGTGCAAAGATCGCACCAGAAGACTGACCAAAGAACTGACTAGAGCTGCTAGAATCACCACCAGGTTCGCAGATTACGAGAGACTTCAACACTCCAAACAGCTACTTGCAGCTCACAGTAAGACAAAATTTGGATCTCCAGCAGGATTGAGATGAGTCTTCATCTTTTGTAAGTTACTAATATTTCATCACGTCTTCCAGAACCAAACTATGGTAATTCCCCTAATAATTCAATCACAGGAAGTTCACTTTCCAACTCTGTTATTCAAACACAGAGAAAAAGTAGCATTCTCATTCTTCATTCAAATTGAAGAAAAATCACATAATGACAAATGTGACACTTTGTAGCTGGTGCCATGAAGAATATTTCCAGATATAAGTCATATTTGCTGCACTTCCGGTGATTGAATTATTGGGGTAACTATACAGACTTTCACATACTGAATAGCTTTGTGAGTAACTGAAATGAGCTATAAATATGGAATACTTGGTGAACAGGCATGGCCTATATTAACACCTCTCCCCTTATAAAGTTACATTACAATAAAGTTGATGAAATACATAACATGCCTCACAGCGAGTAGAAGACAGCATTGTATTGAACTGAAGATAAACGATGAGAAAAGAAGAAATAAGTAAAATGGAGTGGACTATGGACCTAGAAAATAGGTTTT